>JH155540.1:44736-55730 GCA_000226015.1 Mnemiopsis leidyi | reverse complement strand
GTGTGTGTGTGTGTGTGTGTGTGTGTGTGTGTGTGTGTGTGTGTGTGTGTGTGTGTGTGTGTGTGTGTGTGTGTGTGTGTGTGTGTGTGTGTGTGTGTGTGTGTGTGTGTGTGTGTGTGTGTGGTGTGTGTGTGTGTGTGCAGTAGTCGACGAACTGCAGTAGTAGGTGTTGAAGTGCAAAAGTCACACATAAAATCAGCACCTATGTCGTCATGTAGTAAAATTGAAGATGGCACATTTGTAGCTCAAGTGGATGGTAAAGTACACACGTGTACTAAGTCTGGAAAACGATTAAACGGACCAATCACAATTGAGAAAGACAGTTAGCAGCCAATCATATGAAAGTCATTCACCTAGCAGCAAATCAAGCTTAAGTATCCATACTTACAGCAACTAACATTATATATGTAAAAGACAGAGACCTCGGCCCAGTTTCTTGCCTTAATCTACAATACTAGAGAATCGATAGTGTCTTTTCCTCCCTCAGTCAAAGATAAAATATTAAGTCAGTGTTACAGTCGACTCTACCTGTTACCACTATACTTATACACTATTGAAAACCGTGAAAATGTCGAAGTTCTACTGGTCCCACGATCTTTAAATATCGCACATGTTCTAAAACATCAATTTTCGTAGCTGCGGAGAAAGTTCCACCGTATTGAAACTCCGTTAAATGGATTAAACAGTACAGAGTTCATTTATCTTTCATGTATGTTATCCATATGTTAACTGGGATGTTAACATCAATCTTAACACCTATCGTAATGCAGTGTTAACCTGCATGCTGCCATGCTAAGCTCTATACTAAACTAGACCTGTAGGCAGCTCTTCTTAGAAGTTTTATTGGTACGTGTTTTGTGAGCTGTTCTCAATCCTCTGATTTACAATAGTTTGGCTGAATGGTGAATGGATACCGCCACAATTTGTAGATCTTCGCGTAAGGCCTATTTTCAAAACGTTTAGATAAATTCTCCCTTTTAAGCTTCTAGTATTTAAATTTAAAGCTATCTGTCGTTTTTATCCCGGACACAGCCAACACTTCCAGCCACTTCATCTGATGTGACGTACCCATGTTTGTACAGCCTTTACAGTTCTAGTTCTAGTCTATAAGTCTAGTTCTAGTCTATAAGTCTAGTTCTAGTCTATAAGTCTAGTTTTAGTCTATAGTTCTAGTTCTAGTCTATAAGTCTAGTTCTACTCTATAAGTCTAGTTCTACTCTATAAGTCTAGTTCTACTCTATAAGTCTAGTTTTAGTCTATAGTTCTAGTTCTAGTCTATAAGTCTAGTTCTACTCTATAAGTCTAGTTTAGTCTATAAGTCTAGTTCTAGTCTATAAGTCTAGTTCTACTCTATAAGTCAAGTTTTAGTCTATAAGTCTAGTTTATCCTGGAGACTTCTAACATATAACATATTTCCCCGGGACTTCTCTCTCTCCCTCTCCAGTACAATCGTGTAACTTGTTTACAGTTCATATCTGTTAGAGAGACACCTATAGATATACAGTAGAGTATCTTCGTAACCAACAACAACAACAATATTGCTAGGAAACTCTGTAATTACAAACAAACTTTAACACCGCAATTAAGTGCAACATTCAGACATTCTAGAGCAGAGTGTTGTAAATACTACAGTCCCAACATATCCCAATATTAAAAACATTGCAGATCATTAATTGTCTCAATCTCTTCTTTACACCTAATCCCTCTCGCAGTTAACTCAATTTCCCACACAATTATCTCACACTCTTCATAACAGCAAACAGTGACGATAGTCAAAATAGTCCCGTAACAAGAACTTTATAAATAGGAGTATAATAGTTTAGATAAATACTTTACATTTAAATACTTTAAGCTTTACATGAATGTCGTGAGATCTACTTTCTTTCTAGTCGTTATTTAACGAGTTCTAAAAATTCCATGAGGAAACATCACCTGAACATCACATGCCAAGCATTCCTCCGAACACTTTACAAATACCTCTTAGTCCTGGAGGTAGTGAACACTCTCTAATCTGTATGATAGATTTTCGGGCTCATTTATTGCGTTGCATGTTGAGTAGGTAATTAAAATAACAATCTTCTCTAAATGAGTACATTTCTTTCGCAGGATGTTTAAAATGATAGTTATTATTATATAGTCAGACAAGCATTACTTCAATTCCTAGTGATGACGTGACTCAGTCCTGCAAACAAAGAACAAAGTCATCTCCATTTTAGAATGTTCGGAGGAACAGTGTAATGAACAGTCTTAACAAGTCTTAACAGAATCAAACACCGTTATCGATATCATTACGGAAATTATCTCAGAGCCAGTACGTGATGAAAGCGATCTCACAAATCAGTGTAGTTAAACTGATAAATTACATTATAATTAAATTAAAATTACACTACAAAATCCCGACTAAGTTTCCAGGTCCCTTGTTGATCAAACAGACAGATACATCATACAACACAAAGACCCACATACACACAGACTGACAAACAACATTACATACATTCGCTTTTAACACTACAAAACGGAAAAATCACAGTTTTACATTTACAATGGATCATTGAACACACTAATGGATCATTGAACACACTCACATTCCATGCCTAAATCCACTACCTAGGCCGGTGTTAAGTGGAGATCTCATAAGTCTCGTTATCTGATGAGATTGGGAGGACATATTAGTGCTGAAATAGAAACTTTGAGTAGTGGACAAATACGTTAAATTCGCGGATACATAGAATGAGAGCAGAATTATTGGGGTAAGAATTCTTGAGGAGTCCGAAATATTTTCTTTCCTGTGACGGCAAGCGACCAATAGGACGCCAGAATCAACCACTCAGTTTTAAGAAACACCATCACGTGATAAAACAATTTTCCGACTCCTCCCAAGAACTGCATTTAGAAGTCTATTAACTATTCATTTTCTCATTTAGTCTTTGCAATACAGTATTTGAGCAATTATTTATTTCCATATTTATCATTTAGTCTGTACAAAACGCAGCATTTGAGCAAGTATTCATTTCCACATTTAGTCTCTACAATACACAGTATTTGAGCAAGTATTCATTTCCTCATATAGTCTCTACAATACCTAGCACTACTAATAAGTGTATTTCATTTACAATATATTGCCATGTAAAGATTGACAAGCCTGAGGTCCTGCAAGATAAGGCCACTGTGGATCCTCAATCTTCATCTTAATGGGCGGAGTTGTAAGACCCATCTTAATGGGCGGAGTTGTAAGACCCATCTTAATGGGCGGAGTTGTAAGACCCATCTTAATGGGCGGGGTTGTAAGACCCATCTTAATGGGCGGAGTTGTAAGACCCAAGAGTCTGCAGACCAATATGTTGCAGCCCTGGTGGCATACAGTACAGCTACTTTCTCTCACAGCGAACATACGAAGTAGAAGTTAACACCAGGTGTAAATTGTAAAGTTCTGATCTGCTATAATAGTTACACACACTATTTATCACGTACCTACATTATTTATCACGTACCTACATTCACTGTTAAATACTGGTGTAACTTACATTAAATTATAGACCTCCTTGTGTCGAGCTGTATTTTATCTGCAAGGCACCGACCACAATCAGATACACACGCACACAGACACACACACAAACAATCAGACAGATATAAAAGTGTGTAACAAAAATATGTCTCTAAATGAAATGAACATCTTCTCCGGAATGAATGTTCTTTATACGCGTGAAGTCTCAATGTAGATCATTGTCGGCCTAGTTAAACACATGTCATGAGGTGTTACTTAAAATAGAATTCTTGTTAAAAGCCAGCTCAGCCTGTACCTGAGTTTTTGTTGTTTTATAGACAAGGTTACAGTGGGCCGTTATTACACGCCATACGGGTACGTTGGTGGTCATTCGTCAGGCGGTCAGCGGATTCAACAAAGTGGGAATATGCTGAATTGAGGAAATTCTGGGGCCCACTGTGCTGCAGCTGTATCGTATGATCATAAAAGTTCTGCCCGAGTTTTATGAAATGTAAGTGCTAAAAAGACATAGATTTTTGCCAGGCAAAAATTGCAGATTCTACAATAAGGATGTTTTCCGTTAGGCTAAAAAATACTTGAATTGTTAGTAATATGTACTTTATTTGTAAGTAATATACTTTAAGTGATGTACTTTGTTAGTTATGTACTTTAAACTGTAATTAAGTTTGTCTTATGGACTGTGTGGAGTTTTAGACTTTAGTTCTCCTCTACATGGCAACTTATAAGGGGCTAGACTACCCTTAAAGTCATCTAAAACCCGCAGATATTTGAGAGCAATCTTATCATCTAACATCTGATAAAACACTATTGAGTGTTGAGCGACATAATATCTTAACTTCTCAAGCAGCACATGCTCTCGTAGCTTGAATGAAGCAGGAATGTATATTGTAGGAGGAATGTACAACTGTTTCCTGATTCAACATCCTGAAATTCCTCAACAGTGAGCAAAACTCGTATACCGAGCACTACAACATTATGTACACAGTGTACATACATGGCACATAATGTGGAGCAAGACTTTTTGTAAGGTGGTAGTGAAATATGGCTTCTCACAAGTTGAGAGTATCATGTTGTCATGTGATGCTATCACGTGCTAATAAATTGAAGATTACACTGTACTCTTGTACCCCCTGAGATTACTGTGACCAACCGCAAGTTGCGGTTGGTCACAGTAATCTCACTAGTATACTACAAGAGATGGTTGTAGCTTGGTCAGTAGAAACGGTTTAGCTGTCAAACATGTGATAAGAGTAGTAGCAATCTAATTACTGGAGAGTAAAGAGCGTCCAAGTATTACTAAGAATACATGCTGTATTGTCTTGACCTAACTGATAGTGATTGTATGCTGTATAGTGTATGCTACTTCAAGTTAACGCGCTAAACCTACAGAGATGTTGCTATAAGCTAGATACGGTTTACTTTTGAGTGTAACCAATAACGGTCGACACAGTTCATGTCCATATATGGTAATAAAGTGAGGTTACTGAGCATGTGAGCACCATGATTTGATTACAGTGAAGGAAGTTGTAATGTAGTTGTAGGGTCTCCCAACACGCTCGTTCTCAATCTCGTTTCCGCTATTTTCACTCCAACAAACTCCCGTCACTTCGATAATTAGTTTTAGGGAAATTTAACCTCACCAGAAAAGTAAGCTATTTTCGGAACAATGAAACACACATAAGTCCTGTATACACACACACATGACACACACACACACGCACACACACAAACACACACTCAGATATACATGGGGCTAGCAATTAAACGTTTAACCTAATGCAATATATAATGTAATATTGAATTGGATTCCCCACCTACACTGCCTATTCGTTAGCTACACACAAAATAACACGTGACATGTACACGTGACCAGGTCACGTGACTACATTACCCACTGCCATTAGTCAGCGCTAATTTATACAAATTCCACGCAGGACCGAACGAGAGCTCGAATTATTACCAAATAAGGACATGTTTTAAAAGAGGAAAGCTGCGCCAGAGCAGGTGGGTGTCACGTTGTCATGGTCACGTGGTCCGTGTAGTCACGTGACCACTTCCCGGCTCTCTCATTAGTCTGTCGAGGGGAAGTTCTAGATTTTCTGCCCTGCTGCGAGAAGTGGCTCCCTTTGTCCGAAACTGATTGGTGGATGTCCCCCACGTGATGTTGATACTGGTCCCTCATTGGACAGCGGGGGTAATTATACGGTTTGCACTGTGGTTTGGGGTGAATTAAAACTCGTTATCAATGAGAATAAAAGCGGCACTATTTACATACATAGTTCAAGACAAGTAACTGCATACACACACATACACACACACACAAATACTGAGCTGAAATACTCGCATATATGTTCAAGTTCATGTAACGTTCAACACAGACTTACACTGGAGGTCGTGTGAGTGTGGGAGAGCGGGGGGAAGAGCATTACACATAGGAGGCATGAGTTGAGGGTGAACAATAATGTCTAGTGGTGTGGTTCTCTTACACCGTCTGTTCTTTTACACCGTATGTTAATTCTTTTACACCCACTTTAGTTAGTTCCTTTACACTCACTTTGTGTAGTACTACAGTCAAGTTGGAGTACATGTTATAGTGATGTGTGTACTGAATTAGTTCCGTGTTTACTGGAGAATTATACAGCTTTACAATTACTGTTTTAATAATACTGTGTATTCTTAATACAGGCTTTTTTAAACTTTAACACAGATGAGACTAAATTAGTTTGGATAACACACAAACAATCAGACGTACAAACATACATACATTGGGACGTAAAAGCGGATGAACCGTCTCGACAAATGACATCCCCTCCAATAATAAAATCATTATGTCACTAATGAAGGAAATCATTAATAATGTCATGAATACAGCACTCCTTCTTCCTGCACGATAAACTAGATCACGTCGTCCAGAGGTCTGATGTGTGCTGGCTAACTCCAGTAGAGAATGATGTAACTTAAGCCGGTGGAGCAGACTCGCACAATCGAATCAGGAATAACACCTGTAACCATGAGGACGGTTGTTACCATGGCAACGAGGGCGGAATGTCACGAGATTGAGGGGGTAACGGACACTTGATACGCTGTTACACTGCTAACTGTAAATTATCTACCCTATTTCTGTACAGAGGTTGCGGGAGTATCTGATGATCTGTGAACGTTAAATCACAAAGTTGTTTTAACTTTAGAGGAACTTAGTGCTTTAGTACGTACGTTTACATATTATTTGAATACCCCTAGTGAGCTTGAACAATTAAAACTCGTTTAATAAATTCCTTTGTCAAATGGTAAAAATAACCAAACTAGTAATACTTTTTACGCGGGAATAGCCGACCTACAAATTCAGAAATTTATTGATATCATTATATATTAGAACTCAATTATCATCACATTCCAATGTACAGTGCACAAAACTTGCGAATGTCTCTACAAAATTTAAGGTAGGAAATCCTGAAAAAAAATTTATTCATCAAAATGGGGAGGCAACTTATATTGTGAGAAATTTTGAGTAGTTTTAAACAAGCATGAATGCAAAATGGCAACACCAAAATAAGAGAAATACCCATACCTACCTTATAAACATCGAACTTTCATTTCACATAATCTTAAAAATGTTGAACAAATTCAATTTAAAAGAAATGTTGTCGATATGACAGATATGTTACAAGGTCTCAATAGATGAGCAAATATAATATGTTGAGCTTGGATATCAAGCCATCGATAGAAATAATGGTGAATATTTAATAAGACTGCAAATTAAGTGGCGGATAAAAATCTTCTCTATGCACTGACTGTTAGCTCAATGGTAGGCTTGATCGTGAAATATGAATGGATATTGGTGAGAACGATGAACAATTCAAGGACAACTCAAGATCGTAAAGGAAGACTTTATTCCCTTTATTATGGAAATTTAAACTAGAATCAAGCATTACAATGTGACATGTTCAGACCAATTAACTCCAAAAATCCACCAAAATAAGTTCCTTGCATTCGACTTGCGGTGATTAACATTAATTAACTAATTGAGTCAATTAACGATTTTAAACGGATTAACAATATCAATTAATTACCACTAATCACCGCAAATTGCAGCTCTCTCTAGATATACCAACATCAGTTTCGAGGTGTAAAAAGGAGATTATTGCATCTGACTACTTCCTGAAAATTGAAAATTTGTTTTTTCTCTATAAAGAAAAATGAGGCCTAGAAAATTGCACATGACCATATTCAATATTTCAAAATTTTCATGACTAACTTAACTAAAATAATCATAAGTTCTCTCTTTAATTATTTAAGTCTAAGCTAAAATATACTTACATTGGAGCAGTACATTGAACACTAAGGAGATTAACACTCCTTGAGCCTGTCCTCTACACTGTCGTAGTCCTGCGCCTCGAACATGTTAGCTGTTTGGATGTTAGCTGTTGAGTTGAGCATGGTTTTGAATCCTTCCCTGAAAAGTTCAAGATTAATTTTATTTTCATTTTAACCAGCACACGTTTTCTGAGCTTACCACAATAAGAAAACTTCTGTACAAGCACTTCTCACACTTGGAGTATTTAAGACTGCTTACCAAGCGCTAGAGTAAACCATCTTATCCCTAATCTTGGAGCAGGTATCAGGAATCCACTTGAAGACAAGAACTTTGTCGGTGCTGGCCCCACTACGTTTGTTGACACAGACGTAATCAAATATTACGATACACGGCAGGTTTGCATACTGGTCTTCCTGAAGTGTATGGAATAAGCAATAAGCAGGAAACTATCTATAAGGGTTCTCTAATTATGGCGAAGGAGGTGGGGTTTGGCCAGTGCTGACAAGACCAAAAATTCAAAAATTTTTTGGAAGATATACATTTTCTCAAAATTTAAAAAGTCAGATGATGACAGACCGAATGATGACGGAATGGGGGGGGGGGGGGAGTAAAAAAGCCTAAAAAATGGATGTTTACAGTAAACATCTGACAAATTATGGAGGACTTACTTCGCAAAGCATTGATCTGAGGAGATCGACTGTAGTCTGACCTTCGGGCAAATCTTTGGCCGCGATAGCCTTATCGATCCTGTGGATGCATTTTTATGAGTAGTGTATCAAAAAAAATTCTTGAGATCCTGGGATAATGCTAATTGCAGCTTTATTCGAGAAAAAAACAGCAGCAAAAAACAGCATATACTGGCTAAATGATAATTCAGTCAATTCTTTATTGGAAATTATAGTCACAGTAAACTTTTTTGGAAATTAAAATGACACTTACTTGGCGATTGTTTCGTTGATTTCGAGGGTGATGACCACCATAACAGGGTCTCTGCTTTTCCTCATAGTCTGGAGCAGGGCACCATCTTCTTCGCTCAGAGTGTAGTCCAACTTAGGCATATTGCTTGGGAAGTATGAGCCTTGCTACAATTTTAGGTAATTTATCAGTATACGGTTGTTTTGAATGCTTAATGGCTAAAGGTATTGAAGGGAAGGGTCACAGCTTTTTCATATAATTTGTATTTGTTACACCTGTACCCAGGCTGTTAAGTTACAGTTGTAGGTCTGGAAGATTCTTATTGGAGACCCTCCTCATTTCATCCTCAATCACTCTGACTGGTCATTCTGCAAATATGACTGGAGAAGGTCGCATCTGGCATATGTACCAACCACACACATCTAGAACTGGCGGAAGGGGAATTCCCTACTAGACCTTTGAAAGCAAGTGACCTTTGAGAAGTTAGGTAAGGCCAAGAAGGGTTAGAATCCTTGCTAATTTTCGGGGCTCATGTCTAAATTATGTATAAATCTATTGTGTATTGCTGTGTAAAATTTGATTTTTATTTTATCATTATTTCTCTTGAGGAAACATTAGTGCCCATAGAAAAACTGGCAAATACTGGCTTAAGTTCAATCATCAATCTGATGTGGTGCGGCGTCAGCTGGTGAACATATTGGCCAGGAGGATGGCATACTCCTTTCAAATGTCATTCTTAAGTAAAACAAAGGGGCCAGGTTCTTTCTGTCAGGGCTGGTCCTTGGCACCAAAACTCTTAGCCCAACAGAAGTGGGAGCACTGTTGGTGTTGGTTTCACCTAATTTGCCTCTGTCAGGTTGTGTTGAAAGCTCTATGCCGCGTTGGGCACGGACTGCTTATAATCTAAAATTTGGATTTTTTCATAGTACATAAGACTGACGTAGGTTCTTACAACAACAGCACTTTTAATTTGATTTGGTACCTTTAAATGCAAGTAATTATAATGCAATTATTGACAACAGTTTTTACTGGATTTTGTTTCTATTTGAACAGATTTAGGAATTGTTCAACAGTTTTAGGTGTGATTAGATTGGGTTTAATTAAATGTTGAATGTTTGTTTAATTTATTGTGTTTATGTGATATCTTTGGGTTTGTTGGGTCATTAGTCACTGGTTTCATAATATATAATTGTATGATTCTATGGCTTTTTGCATAGTTAACAACCGGCCCCACAGACCCTGCTAGCAAGGGGTGGCAGCATTTTGAAGATTTGTTGGAAGAATTGGCAAATTGAACTTTGAAGTCCAATTTAACTGACGCCTGCAGGGGGGGGGGGGTGAACCTTGCCTTGTTTTGCCACAGGTCAGCTGGTTACTGAACCCATTGGCCTGAAGAATGTCATAGTCCTGTTATTCTCTGAAAGTATACCATTAGGGGGTCAGACACCGTCAGACATGGCTGGTTCTTGGAGCCAACACCTTTAGCCCCATAGAAGTGGGAGCAATGTTAGTGGTGTTTCACCCAGATGACAGGCTGTGTCTTTCTTTTCCCTACCTCTTTGGGCTTGCACTGTTGCTGGCAAGTCAGCTGGGAGCAGCGTATCATTCTTTTCATCTCATAGGTATTTAAGTTATCTTTTTGTTCTTTTTTGTCAATTTCTTGTGCCTATCACTCATTACACAACCAGCAAAAACCAACAAAATTTCAGCAAAACTGCAGAAGTCTTACATCCTACTTTAACCTGCTGGCACGGCACTCCTTTAAATATTTTTGATGCGATTGCTTTTAAATACACAGTGCCCAGCATTATGCTGTGTTATAACACCCAATTTCCTTTTGACCTTAACCACACTGATTCCAACCTAGTGATCTAAATCGACTTCAGACACAGCTACTTCACGCACATTGGCATCTAGCAGGAAGTCCTAAGGTGCTTCTAGGTGCTTCTAGGGAATCCCCGGGATGAAGAGCAAGAGCATTCCTGGTTCAATAAATCAAGTGCACCTAGACATCCTTAGCGCTTCTCTACTAAACTTTTGGACACAGACATTCACTCTCTAAAAATCCATAAGTAGGGGGTCGGCGGCACTTACTGTTATTATATATCTTGTTTTAGATAATAATATTTGTATAACTATATTGTCTAATATCTAGCAAGGGACAGCCATGGGGCTAATGTAAACGGGACTTAACAGCAGATAACAGACCAGAGATCCGACACCTAGAGCTGTAGGTGAGCCAGTGTCTGAGGGATCAGT
>JH155540.1:9972-21120 GCA_000226015.1 Mnemiopsis leidyi | reverse complement strand
TCTATTTCCAACACTGAAGCAGGAAAATGTTGCAGAACAAAAGTTCCAACGTTAAGGTAAGAAAAATATTTGTCGAATTTTATAAGCTTGATTCAGTTCAAAGGTTCTGCACTAGACCTCATGGAACAGGAGCTGCAGGAATCTTTTTAATTGCAGGTGTGTCGTCTCCGCCTTTTCTTAGCAGCTATTAATAATCTGCTCAAGGAGAGACCGCGGCTCATACAAAAACTCTATTTCCAACACTGAAGAAGGAAAATATTGCAGAACAAAAGTTCCAACGTTAAAGTAAGAAAACAATTTGTCGAATTTTATAAGCTCGGTTCAGCTCGGTTCGAAGAGGGCTCACTGCATAAAGCCCCGGATATTAGTGAAATTTTTACAAGTGTCGAAAATCTTCAAATCTTTTACAAGTCCTGGAAATTCGTGAAATTTTTACAAGTCCTGAAAATTCGTGAAATTTTTACAAGTGTCAGAAAGTCAATATCTATTCAAAGGGGGCTGTTCTCTACTACTACGGATTTAAACGACATGAGATTTAGTTGACGGTTAAGTTGTATTGGCGCGCCAGCATGAAAGGCAGTAGCAGTGATAGGTAAAACTATTTGGCGCGTTTGCCAGCGCCCTGATCATGAAATAACTAGGAATTTACCTGTAACAGTGCCCGGTGCAACTGTAGGTGACGGTTTTATCGCGGTACAGGTACCGAACTGAGGGCATGTCGTTCACAGGGTATCCCTCGTCTTGCTGGTTCTGCGGGATCTTGCAGCAAACTGCGATAACATCGCATTAAGTTGGGGTTCGATAGCAATATGATATATTTGGAGTTGGATAAAATTGGATAAATATTGGAGTTTCAATGGTGCACAAAATAAACATATCACACTTACAAGATTCAATCTTAAACAAACTGTCGAGGACCATCTGCTCTCTGCCGGTGACATTGACAATCTTGGAAAGATTTGTGGGACGTAGCTCTGGGGGAATATCCCACGTTGTGGAGAGGAGCTGACCGTTGTGACACGTGGCATTGTCCCAGCTTATTGAGTAACAAGGACATCGCTTGTCGAAATAGACGTGTCGGGCTGGGCAGAATTAGAATTTTAGAATTTTAGAATTAGAATTAGAAGTCTTATTACATAAGCAATGTCAGACTCTCCCGAAAAATCCCTTTAAAAGTTTAAAACCCAAAAATAGCAAATAATTTAAAACGAAAACAAAATAATACTTAAAAAGTTACAAGACTATGAAAAGATGACACGGTTATTGTTAAGTCTTGTTTGATAATGGGAGGTTCAGATGAATAACTCAATAAATGTATCGGTCGGTATTTTACTGCCCTTTTTCGACCAATATGAAAAAGATTAAACACATGTCACATTTTCTAATCCATTCTTAGACAACTTCCTAAACACACGATTTCACGGGAACTTCATACTTTTTCCGTTGCTAGACAGACAGAACTTCTCGAATTACCGTTTTTAAGATATTTCTCCCCGGTCAGAGAGTCGAGACCGTCAGCTGCTCCACCCTCGGCTGTGGGCGGACCGACCACACCCTTCACACAGAACTCAGCCCCGTCTGCTCCGTCGAATTTGAATGTGGGATAAGTGCAGCAAACTGAAGATGTAGCAATTAATGCTATGATATTTTACGTGAAATAAATGCTTGATGCTAAACACTAGAAAAAAAAAGATTTAGCAAAATTAATTCTTAATCAAGACTGTCATATGCTATTGCTCCTTTATTTATGAAAATGATCAAAAGTTAGATTTTAGAACGGCCGGTCTTGAGCAGTGAGACGAACCAAGTTGGGTGAAATGAAAATGAACCCTTTTATTGGAAGAAATTGGTTCCTTTTCTGGTAGTAAAAAACGGTATTTCTGGGGAAGCTTTGAAAATTTTAAACCCTATTTCTCCTAATAGTAATGTAAATATACTCTACACCTTTGTTTTTGAGGTCAATATATGTTTGTTGGTCACGTGAAAGTATCCGATGACATAGAACTAAAGCAGGGCCAATGAATTTAAAGAAATGTGCGACACCTCCGCCAGAAATACCATTTTCTATAAATGAGAGAGTTGTAAGACATAAAAACTAGAAGTTCTTTACCTTTTTTGACAGAGAGGATGGGAGGATCGAACTTCTTAGAAACGCAGGTAGTTTCGAAAGTTGTCTGTGTCACCACGCCTTCCTCATTTCCGTATTTAGTGATGTTTTCAGCAGAGAAGTCAAACTGAAATTGTAATACGGCATTGACTTAATCAATTGTGAATTAAGTAAGCTCAAGTTAAATTATTGTTAATTAGCACATGTCGCAATGGTCCGGTAAGTGATATCAAATTCTACGTGAAACAGGATAATTTGACATTTCAAAGCCATTAGAAAAAGTTTCTCTTCACCAAAGAGTAAAGTTAATTAAAGTCATAGTATAGCGATAGTATATCATATTATAGTTACCTGGTAGCAGTAAAACAGGATAATTTGACATTTCTAAGCCATTTAAAATTAGAAAAAGTTTCTCTTCATTAAAGAGTAAAGTTAATTATAGTTACCTGGTTAATTATAGTTACCTGGTAGCAGTCTGAATTTCGGATAGAGTATCGTACGACGGTACCGTTTTGCACGTGTGTGTAGTAACGATCAGGGGTAGAGGAGGTGGAGTAGTCTGGATCTGGAACTTCAAACCCTGACTCAACCTGACACAGGGATCCAGGGTTATAACTTGCTATTTTTATCTTTATTTTCTTGACTTTTTTCTGTATTATATTGATAAAGGTTTATACGAGTCTGAGATTACTTTATCTTAAGTACTGGTCTAACACCAGTACTTATGATTAATTAATGCGGCATGAATTATACAATAGCGGGTTACAAAGTTGTCTGACTTTGTCCGACCCTCATTCCCCGAGAATAAAATGTCGGGAGGGTGCGCGCTGCCGTACAAGTTACAAAGCTAAGTTACCTTGTATGTCTTGGGGTCGAACAACTTCTGTGTCGAGCAGGCGTCAGGAGGAACACTTTTTGTGATTTGTCCAGATCCACATCCCGGGGGGTTCTTGTCCCAGCCGGTATCAGTGCACCTGCAACAAGAAACATTTAAAGAACAACAATTTGTAAAGTCCTGAAAAATCCAACGGATCAGAACAAGCAATGTTTCATTAAATTGTCATTTTAAGGTTTCAAATAACCCGTCAAAGTTGTGTAAGTTACTTATGTAAGTTTTTACTTTACCTGTAAACAGTGCTCTCCCCAAAAGCTGATCTGTAGATCTGTAGAGGTTTAATCTCCAGGTTATTTCCCGGAGACACGTACGTCTGAGCGCTGTCAATAGCGTATTTAGATCCAGAACCCTTCTCCATGATGGTGAAACAAGGCTTGGCCAGGTTTCCTGGCACTGTGCCATGGAAAGTCTCCCTCATCAGGGACCTGAAGGTGTTAACACTGCACTGGGTCCCACTGTTGGTCAGCTCGTTCAGGACGACGTCGACTTCTCCTGGAATTATATCTCGCTTTACGCCGTCAACTAGTGTTTCGTTGCAAGTACTTGGAGGGGTATCTGCAGCTTCGGCACTGTCGCCAGAGGCGGTACTGTCGCCACTGCTGGTACTGTCGCCACTGCTGGTACTGTCGCCACTGCTGGTGCTGTCGCCACTGCTGGTACTGTCGCCACTGCTGGTACTGTCGCCACTGCTGGTGCTGTCCTTGTACCGAATGTGTTGGGTGTACCCTATCTCGCACGGGTCAGGAGTGATGACGCAGGTGAAGATCGCACTGCCTGTGTTGTACGGACCAGGGATAGTCAGGACCGCTGTCTGGGTCTGGGACACTGGGTCCCGCTCTCCATCCTCCACCTGATCAAGGAGATGTTCAGTGTGTTGGTTAAGCTGGTTGTTGCTTAGTTTGGCTGTTGCTTAGTTTGGCTGTTGCTTAGTTTGGCTGTTGCTTAGTTTGGCTGTTCCTTAGTTTGGTTGTTGCTTAGTTTGGCTGTTGCTTAGTTTGGCTGTTGCTAAGTCTGGCAGCTACTACGAGTAAATTTGTTCAGAATTTTATCATGGTTATTGGTTGTTGAGATTGTAATATTATCTAATAATTAGAATTTTAAAGGACTTCAGGTAAGCAAACTTTTGCAAATACGGTTTAACTCATGATACGTCGTTGATTTTGAGTGTTCGCCCTTAGAATTAAGAACAGCATCCAGCATTCAAACTAAAACAACAGATGGCGTCGAAGCCCGAAGGCAAAACTGTGAGTCGAATGGAAAATCATGGATGGTACAGAAAATTCGATTAACACATTGCCCTTCAATGACTGAAAAATAAATACAGATTAAAAAATACATATAAAGCCTATATCTACATACAAGTAAATTCGCCATGGTCAACTCATCGTATACCATTCCGTTAGAGTTCCGCCACTGTATTCTAACAGGGTACTTGAGGGAGGAGAGAGAGACGGAGAGTGTGACAGTCACACCTGCTTGCACTGTCTGGTGGGCGGTTAACACGTGGAACACGCCCACCGTGATCCTCGTGTCTCTGAGGGTGGGCAAACTTAGTTGTAGGGTGAGCAATCTTAGTTGTAGGGTGGGCAAACTTAGTTGTAGGGTGGGCAATCTTAGTTGTAGGGTGGGCAATCTTAGTTGTAGGGTGGGCAAACTTAGATGTAGGGTGGGCAAACTTAGTTGTAGGAGGGGCAAAAAATTCGGCCTACGTACGGGTGTCATGGTCAAATGGTTAAAGAAATTTGACCATGGTCAAATTTTTGATACCAGTATTGCCGTGGTCAATTGGTTAACATTTTGACCATGACTGTGGCTAAAGTCAAAATTTTCCGTTTTTTGACCATGGGGAAAATTTCAGGTAGCCATGGTCATTGTCAGTGCCTGAGTGCATTATCCATCCCCCAAAAAAACTTATCTGTATGGTGGGTAAACTGATTTGTGTGGTCAAAAGTGAGTTGTAAGTGGAAACGCTAAGTTTTAGCAGTTCTAGAATTTATCAAGGTAATCAAACAGTAAATCAACTGTGAGGTTATTTCTGAGTTTAATGAAAAGATAGGGAGGAACATTGCTGCAGTCTAATCAAAAACATCTGCTTTACTTATTTTAACAATTATTAACGGTTATAAAATAAAATCTTACCTGTAAGTGTCGATATCGTAAATAGAACAAAAGTAGTCCGTACTGAACTCATTGTACTCAGCGGGGATGATAAGAGAGCATCTCTAGAAAATATTGTAATCAGGAGAGTATTCAACGACCGACTTTCTAAAATTCTTAAACTTATATCTATAACAGAAACTGTTTCCAGCCAACAGACGTACCTACAGATCAAGTCACAAACGTATCACATGAAACATTAAAACTCTTATACGTAAGAGCGTTCCTCAATATTTGTTGGTCGAACATTACCGGGCCTCTCATTGGTCAACTATTGTCACATGTCAAAACAAACTTGTTACAGTTACGTTTCTTACTCGTCAAGCTGTAGAAAAATAGGAAACAAGAGAAAAGATCGAAGTCAAATTGATTACCACACCTGCCGCTTCTGAAAAGCATCAAAACTCTCCCTAACAATCAGATTGCTGTTCGACTGAGCATTAAGTTTTTCTCCTCCCTTTCCCTGGCTCCAGTAGACCTCCAACTGTCTGTCCATGTTCTTGAAGAGACAGTTCAGCTCTAGTCTTGTGTAGGATCTTACCTCCTTGTGGGATCTCTCCACTCTGGGGAGTATAGGGGGGTCATTATTGGGGGTTCTCATTCACGAAAATAATAAAACCTATTCCAGTCCAACAATTGGTGTAGCGATTATTGTTTATTTGGGTGACTACTGCCCATTATTTGACTTTGGGTTTCAAGGTTCAGTTCTGCTCTCATGAAAAACGTGAGATGACGGTATACGCACTGTACGGCGACATACACTGAACAGCGACAGCGACATTTCGCTAATTCGCTATTCAGTGCGTGTCGCCATACAGTGGAGGTAACGCACTCTTTGGCGACATGTAATCCTGATCTCTTTACTCTCTATCAATTCATGCATTTTTAGTCTGCGACATTAGATGCGGTGGGTTGAGACCCACTGGGATGTGACCCACAGGGATGTGACCCACAGGGATGTGACGGGTGACCCCCTTTCTCGATTAAGTGGTACGAGTGGTGCGATAGACCTTTTGGGATGTGATCCCGTGTCCTGATTGAGTGATTCGAGATGTCAGATTCCAGTGATGTGATCCGTTAATACAACTATAAATGTACAACCAACGTGGTCAGTTCATCGCCTTCCGTTACCATGGCAACTACTCCTACAATCACAACTGTTCCTGGACCATGCGCTGGCAGCACCAACGTGGATATCAACGGATATCGCTACGACGTCCAGTACTTAGAGACCTACGTCCATGCGGCTAAACAGAAGCTCAGGAGGAATGCCGCCCAGACAGATAAACCAACCGAGATCTCATCCTTCCTCCAGAATACATCCACGCTTACTCCGGTGGGCCCCTTCTCCTTTGGGATATACGGCAGAGCGACGACGATCCTTCCTGTTTGAAACGCCAACCAACACCGAACTTCTATTGACGGAACATTTAAATCAGTACCTCAACTCATAACTCAGATGGTGATACCTACTGAGTGAAGGCGTACAATATGTCGCTGTTTATCGAGCCACTAATGCATGTCGCTGTTCAGTGCGTGTCGCCACACAGTGCGAAAATTTCGAGTTCGCCGTTCGCTGTACAGTGTGTGTCGCCGTACAGTGCATGTCGCCATACAGTGATAGAATCAGGGACAACGGGTTCTTTTTTATTGTTCTCCTTGTAGCGAAACTGTCCCGATACGTTTTCATGAAATCAGAAATCCTCATTTGGTAATTATTGACTTACTTATGGAATGGAATATGTAGCGACTATGGAATATGTAGCGACTATGGAATATGTAGCGACTATGGAATGTGTAGCGACTATGGAATATGTAGCGACTATGGAATATGTAGCGGCTATGGAATATGTAGCGACTGTGGAATATGTAGCGACTATGGAATATGTAGCGACTATGGAATATGTAGCGACTATGGAATATGTAGCGACTATGGAATATGTAGCGACTATGGAATATGTAGCGACTATGGAATATGTAGCGACTCCTCAAATCTGTACACTGCACACTGTACAGTGTACACTGTACGCTGTACACTGTACGCTGTACGCTGTACAATTTACACTGTACGCTGTACAATTTACACTGTATACTGTACACTGTACACTGTATACTGTACACTGTACACTGTACACTGTACAGTAATAGTGAGCGTGTCTTACAACATATTCTTGAAAAGCGGTACTTCAATGATAAATAATTATAAAAATAGTTGAGACCAGGATTTATTCAGCCCGATTTTTCTGTTATTCACAAAATTTAGTAAGCAACAGGCTGCTCTTTAGTCCCAGTTGGATTATTACCCAATAAATAGTTTTTATCGGCTATCTAACCATTGATCAGAGGCCACCGGCCTCTCGTTACAAATGACGAGGAAAAACCTGGTTAACCTGGTTTTAACCTGGTTCCGTTTATTACACTGAGTGCCAAAAGGCACCTGAAAGATTGCAGATTAGGAAAAAATTTCGATAATAGATAGAAATAAAATAGATAGATAAAAATAGATAGATAAAAATAGATAGATAAAAGCTTTGGATTTATTTTCTTGGCCCTAAAAAGTATCGTTTATGGTAACGCGGCAGTCTTGCAGTTGTGGCAAAAAACGTGGTAGTAAAATTTGATTATCACCGCTATACTTGCTCAAAAATTAGATACTTGGGAAAAAGATCAAAGTGTATTACTTTTACAAATGATATAATATCTATGTAGAAAGTGTGCTGGCTTGTAATGTATGCTTTGACATATGAAGAGAGTAGGAGTTGCTGGAAACGTGGCAGAGAAAAAATTGATATTCTCACTAACTTATAGACCATGTGACGGGCAGTAACTGTATCTGTAACTGAAGACTGAGGCGGAGAAATAGTTATATAGTGAGAAATACTGTTGTACGATAGGACGATAGGTAAACGTACACTGTAAAGCCTGTACGTAAACGTTTTACTTTTAATTAGAAGTAACTTGCTTTCATTAGATCATGTCCCACATGAGCACATGGTTCATCTAACGCAGATGATAGATCACCTAGAATCTTGGTTGTGGATAGGAACACATATCGGAACTGAAAAAAAAACTATTTTGAATTAAAGAGCCAACAAATGCCGTTCCTCCTACAATGCTCACAGGCTTGGGATAGGAAATAGAACTAGGGAAAATGATTGACCCCGGCTCTCATCACAAGAGACTTAATACCACTGTGGCCGGAAATTTGCAAAAAAAAGTAGTTGGAATTTTAGTAAGCAACGTGAACCGGTAAGCTGCAGTGGGTACTCAAATAAAGAGTTTAACTGTTCCTGAGGGATACACGATCCAAATAGCTGGATTGTTGATCACTTGAATACATCCAAGGACAAACGATGTTCCAGAATATTACTGACCTGCCTATTCAGGGGCCTTGCACAGGTGTTAAGAGCGCTCAGGTGTGACAAATAGCGACTATCTAATTGGTTGTGGTACCGCACGGCTTTAATATCAGAGCATCAGGATAATTTCCGGTATAAATTCGTTATATTAACTATGAATGGAGATTCACCGTGCAACGCTGATTTCTGTTTTTTGAAATAAGCGAACAGCGAATATTTCAGCTATTAGATAACGTTTTTTTCCAAATCTCAATGCATCGACCAAGCTATCAGTTGAACAATTTTCATAGAATTAAGTTGTTTTACCCATCTGAATTCGAAACACTTCTATTTCAGCCCGTTACCAACGAGCCGTGTTAAACGGAATGATAGGAATGTTGCTAGTTTTCCTTAGCATTCCGGTTGTCCAGAACCTGCTCTCCTCTAAGCAGCAGATGAACACTTCTTTCGACTCTTTCCGTCTCGTCAACACATACGGCGCTTTCGGCAGGTATATTCAGTAAATCTACGAATAGATATAACTTTATAAGGCATGACCTAAAATGATCATTGATCGTTTTCAGTCAGAAAATCATTGGTTCATCAAAAAATCAGATCTTATACCCAGTTAATTTGATTACAAATAGATAAATTCTACTCTCTATTTAAAAAGACTTTCACCCGAAGTATAACAAAAGAAAGAACGGAGGTTATTCTTGAAGGAACAATGGATGAAGTTATCACATCTAGCACAACTTGGCAGGTCGGTCACTTTTAACGACGGCGTTATAACTCTACAGTCTACAAAGTTTAGATCGTTATTCAGGCTGAGGCTAACGTCTCCAGGGTTGAACGATAGCTTTACTACGAATTAGAAGAGAGCCTTGAACTAGGGGTACGCCTAGCTCAATTAAACCAAAATGGGAAATTGTATTCTTATGTTGCGAAATGATTTCTTGTACAACTCCACTCACATCCACACATTACACAGGAGTACGAGTTCAAGTGCAAGCCAGGGTCGGTACACCGGCGCCCCTGTCTGATATCTCCCTACCACTATCGTCTCGACTGGTTGATGTGGTTTGCAGCGTTCCAGCAGTACCATCACAACCCCTGGTTTGTTAATCTCGTTGCTAAGTTACTGGAGGGGAACACAGAGGTGCGGAAACTCATTGAGCACGACCCTTTCACCAACTCTACCCGCCTGCCCACGTAAGTTGTTGTTTTGGAAAATTACACCTGATCGGTAAAATTATTAGTTTAGTTAGGATTATTATTGTTATCGAGTTTGAATAGAATTTAATAGGGTTGAATATTTCTAGATTTGCACGTGTCCTCAGCAAACAACATCAGGATCACCACGCTTCTTCCCTTTCAGCTACATCAGAGCGCAGCACTACAGATACCAGTACACACCTCTAGGGAGCGAGAACAGTGCAGTCTGGACGAGAAAGTATCTCAAACCTTACATGCCACATATTTCACTACAACAGCTGACAGGTGGGTCGTAATTTGCAATCAATTCCTGATTAATAATTCAGCTGGTCAGGCCATGAGATTTCTGTCTACAAAATTGAAAGCGGGTGCTGGCGACGCGGATAGAATTTGTTGTTTCAAATTTCCTTTGGTACAAGTTGAACAATAATAAGCAATTGAGATTTTGCACAACCCTCGGTAGAAATCATGTGCTCATTATTTGACAAATAAAATAAAATAAAATAAAAGTTTCGATGTCAAAACGATGTGAAGCTCAAAAACAAGAATTTATAAAACTCTATAGAAAACTGCAAAGTTATTTCCTTGAAACGAAACTATGGCGATCACGGTACATGCAATGCTGCACCTGCTTCGTAATTCCAGTTCCAGGTCAATAAAATCTATACGCTATATCTTTCACCACATATCAGAAAAATAAGAACTCCAGATACAGGCCGAGCAAAATTTGATCCCTTAAAGTTCCCTTAAACCAATTCTTTTGAAAGACTCGGAAGTCTGAAATTTTATTTTTGACATGTTTTAGAAATTCGACAACTTAAGGCAAGTGGTGTCTGCAATTTTCGTTATTCAGGAGCTCTTAAATGTGACTTAATCTTGAAGGAGGAATTATTGATTAAGTGGCATCTCCACAAATTGGCATACAGTAACACTGTAATTTTCAGAGGCTGGAGGTCTGTCCAATGTGCCGGCCAAATTGGAAATGCCTGAAGTTCGCCTATCTGACTTCCGGAGAGACTTCTCTCATGTCCTCATTTTGCTTAAACTTTGGTTTTTTAAAATTAGGGAAAGTCTTGATGTGATTTTTGAAAAATTAAAGATATCTAATTTGCGGGAAATAAAGGCAAAACTAGAAAAGCAACCTATTATAGTTTGTTTCACGACTTTGGCAAAATTTGTGGCTTATGTGGGTGGACTGTGGTTGAAATCGCTTTAAAAATAAAATCAAAATATTTACAACAATATTAACAACATATTGATATATGCTTTTTAATTTACTTTGATTGTTTTAACCATTGAAACATGACGATAACATTTTATCGTAATATCTTATTCTGGCAATTTGACGGTTTGTCGATGGACACATACCGCACAGGTAACGCACACTTAAGGGACACATAACGCACGGGTATGGCACGGGTAACGCACGGGTAAGG
>JH155526.1:38145-51919 GCA_000226015.1 Mnemiopsis leidyi | reverse complement strand
CACGCGCTCTCACGCATTTCTGGCCTGGCGACAATTCGTTGTAGGTTGATAACCTACTGTCGCGGCCATCACGCGCTGTCACGCATTTCTGGCCTGAATTTCGAAGAAATTCTAGACGCGCATCGCCCGTTGACAATTTCGAAGAAATTTGAAATTCTGGACGCGCATCGCCCGTTAAATGAGTGTCGGACAAAGTCAAACAAAAAATGTCATGAGGGTGCGCCATGACGTACAACACGTAAGCACTTGGTTAAGCCGTTACTGCGGTTTCAACAAATTTGACGAGATTATATCCGTCTAACGTTCTAACGTTCAGCAATTTAGCTGCGTGAGTCGGGTATCACCGCGACAACAACAAATTTAAATAGTAGATTAAAAGCTAAATTTTGATCCCTATAGGCTAAGCTTAAGGATTAAATACAAACTTGCTAAGCCAACATAGCTATAGCCCGATGGCTCGCGCGCTCCTGATTTTGCGCTAAGCTAGGCTCACGCAGGGATTTACGTATTTAGCTATATATAAACGTGTATTCAGTTTTGTAGTTGTTACTCAATCGATGCTATACCATGTTAAAATTTGCTACTGCTATTGCCAATTAAAGCTAAACTCGCGAACGTTTAAATGCAAATATTTAACAATGTAAACTTTTTAAATTTTTGATTCATAACCGAATATAATACATCCTTTGATCTATTCATTTGTCTTGTACGGCAGCGCGCATCTCCCCAAAATTTTATTCGAATGATCAGGGTTGGACAAAGTCAGACAACATTTGTTAATTCTATCATACCACTTGCGCGGCGTAGTACGTTATTTTTGCGCGCTGCTGCCTTAACGGAGGGTAAGAAAGATGGATAAAGAATCGAGCGTTAAAAACTTTGTCGCCATCCGCGGCACTTTTGAAATGACAAGCGATATCTGATGCTTACAGGTTGTGATATTACAAAATATGTTACGCTTCTGTTTCGCCACATTCTGCTATATTCAGTCTTTTTCTTTCTGTCAAGTGATATCTTGGAAATTAAATTGAATCAGTCCATGGATGCTTTACATGGATGTTTACAAATTTCTACGATTAGACGTTTTAAAGCTCGTTATATTTCGCCTCCCTGTAATAACGTCATGATGCATTTAGACTGATACACAGAATAAATAATAGTGTTTGATCATTGCAGGTTTTCTAACAAATGTCAACTCCGCACGGTAACCTGTTTTCTTTCTTAAAAACCTCGTTGCCATCATTAAAAGGCTCTGACAAATTACCCCGTTTCTGTAGAAGACTGCTGATTCTTTCTACGGTTGGGAAATGTCTACATATTTTCTTAATTATAGCGGTAGAATCGGTTAACAAGTTAAACTGGAATCGTATTTACGGCTTCATTTCAACCAGATATACAAATATTGTTTCTTTGCTTATTGTAAAAGGCTACTGGTAAAATCCCTGTGTCAATACTCACAGCCTTAAATGGCAGATTTGCTTTACTGAAAGTGGGGAGATCGAGATATGAACGCTGTTTTTATGCCGGAGAAAGTTTTTTAACTAGTTAGCGTTCCTTGTTATTGACTGGTGGCACCTAACTCCTTACCACATTGGTCAATCTCTGTCTCTGGTCTCATGAAACAAAAATTCGTAATATTCCCATTAGGCTATCAAATATATATGGAGGATGCATAAAGTAAGGCAGATCAGGGAGAATTACTGGGACATATTACTGATCTTAGAATCTGTTGGTCAAAGGCCGAACTAATCCACCATGAACAGTAGACCGTATGACGGCAATTTACTAAATTATTAGTTTAGATTTTTTACTTGATCCTACCAAAAATGATTTTTCCTCTAGTTAATTTAACTTAGCAAAATAATAAGCACTATGATAAAATAGGCAATATAATATGATATGAAATATAAGATAATAGGCAATGGCGATTGGATTCTGAGTTAAAATCAGTTGGTCCGCTTTTCCCGCAAAAATTTCGTATAGTAATTTTGTTTTCAATGAAACCACGTTTTTTCACAACAGGAATGCCAAAAGTAGGTGGGAAAGTTCCCACACGAACATATGGTCAAATAGTGGAGCTAGAGCTACTGGAGGATCTCAAGAAGATACACAAGCCCAAGAAACAGTTCGCATACCAGATTGACGTGTCTTGGACGGATAGCTCCACCAGGCGGGTTTACAGGTACTTATTTTGAAAGCAGTTACTGATAGATGATAACGTTATAACCCTTTATTTTGAAATCGATAAAGAAAATGATTAAAGGATTAAGATGTGGTTGGAATAAGAAAATTTTGATATTCCATTTTTTACAGGTCATATGACCAGCTGTACGAGCTGTACTGTTCATTAAGTGCTATTACTAAAGATGGTGGCATGGTTAAACTCCCAGGTATTATACTTCTTTTAAAACGTTACTCTCCTAAAACGTTAGTTTTATAACTCATAACTCTAGTCACGATTTACTGATTCTAAAAAATCTAGCTGGATCTAAAACTTTCCCCGACTCTAACGTTCATGCTTACCACAACAACAAGTCCAAATAGTTAGACCCTGTATACCCAGAACGAGAAGCTGAGAGGGAGATTTATCCTCAGCTTTCCCGGCTTGGTCAGGGTGAGACTGTTAGGAATGTTCAGCTGATAGAATGTTCCTTTTCTCTGCTGTATGGTCTATGCTGAACTGGCATCACAATTTTAGTTTTCGTTCATAGAATGGGTTTCAGAGTACACCTTGTGCAGCCCAAGCTGGGCAGAGCTTTCAATTTTATGAGCTGCACATAACTTGCCCAAATTCTTACCCATATTCTTGTCCATATCTGTACACAGATTTTTCTTAAACTAGGTAGGAGGGCTATGCAAGATTTAGCAAAAATGAGCCTTGTGCCAGTGTACTTAAATTGATGTTGGGGCCCCATGGTCGCATAAATCCATCTTGTCAAAATTCAGAAATTTAGGTTGCTGGAAAAAGTGATTGATCTTAATTTTTCAGCTCTCTTATCTGCTTTCAAAACTTTGAATACATCTTATTATCAACATAAACTTGTTTCTGATTTGATTCATATTTCATGATATATTTGATTATCTGTTACTCTTGATTTACTAAGCCTGATTGCAACTATTCTCACTGCGTCAGGACGGCAGATATTTGAGCGTTCAACGACTGAAAGTTTCGCTTTAAAGCACCTCCCACATATCAAGCACTTTGTTGATTCTCTTTTAGGCATACCAACTTTTATGCAACAGGTACTGTTTTTAACATACCTAGACTATTTTTTCTCCTTTAATTTGAAACACATTTGTCTTGCTCAAATCTTTATAAATCTTCCGTGTCCATTTGAAATTTACATGTTAGTCATGGTACGACTTAACTTGTTAGTTGTTACTACTTCAATTCACTCGTGACACACACGTGATTCGACATAACACATGATTACACAACATAACACATGATTACACACGTGACACAACACTTTTATCAGAGCGATCTGTTTCTCTGGTTTTGGGAGCCGAGTACAGATGACTTGAAGATATTCGACATAGATCGCACTGTGGAGAACAATTCCAAATATCCACTTCCTTCAGCCACTGTTCTGGTTTGTGTGTTTGTCTAAATGTTTGTGTGTTAGTGTTTTAAGTTTAAAACTGTTTTCCTCTACAGAAAATGAAAACTTTTTTACTTTTATTTTGGAAAGCCAGATCAATGAAAATCATGATATCTAAAATCCGAGATATCTTGGTAACCAGGCCAGGCGATGTAAGTGCGGTTTCCATGGTAACCATTCCGACATAATCTTATACATCACGTGACCAGAAGGGAGGGACTGTATTGGTTAACGACGACGAACAAGACTACATCTGTGTGTGTACTGCTCTGTCTCAGTTCTCTGGCACATTGCCAGAGCCCCATCAAGGTAGTATCTTATCTGCCTTTGTCTCATTGCGTAGAATCATAGGGTGCGGTTTTTTAAACTAGTACCCTTTACTTAAAATCTGCTTTGTATCAGTGTTAAAATTGTGCTGATATCTAAGAATATCCCAACTATCAGGATTATATTTTAACCCTATCTCTGTGTGCAGGTGAGAGAGGACTGTCTATAAAAGAAGGAGATGTTATTTACGTCCTGAGGATGTCCAACTGTCCTTCCGGATTCTGGCAGGTAATAAAGTGGGCCCAGATTTGAAAGGTTGCTTTAGGAGCAAACTTTTCAGACAGAGACAGGTCCTTGATTATAGTACATCTTGCATGTTACGCAATATGCTTTCTGTTATAGTTGTACACTCAAATGTTCAGAGTGCTTGTTGTGTGTGTAAGTACACGATAACTCTCCCTCTATCCCCACCTAATTACACGTGCAATACATGTGTCACGTGATCACGCGCAATGTCACGTGCTCAATTTGCGGGGTGTGACCATACACAAGTGACATGACGCAATACTCACGTGTACTAATTATAGTTTATAAGATGTACTTGAATTTCTACATCAGCTTAAATTCGACACCAATATTTGTGTAATCTGTGTCACGTGAACAGTGAATGCTATACACTTGATGTCAGAGGAACTTTGCATTCTTTGAAATAGAATCTTGTGTAAGGTATGTCAACTGATAGAAACTTATGACACTTCCAAGACAATGATAATGTTAAATAATTTAGATTTAAACCAAACAGCGCGGCGGAATAAAGCGAAGTGTCAAAGCAGCGCGGCAGGGCTTTACTTAAAACATCAAATATATGGACCTGTCATTTTCTTGAACAGCGCCTAAAATTACTGATTAAAATACTTTTGATGAGAAATAATTTAACGTAAGATAAGAACGTAAGATAATACCAGCTTCTACAACCAGCTTTTACAACTTTTGTAGAAAGAAATTAGCAGCGCAAAGTAAAGTACGATTTCAATTGAACTGCACTATATTAATCGTTTAAGGCAATTTTAAGTGCTACGAACAGTTGAATTATTTCTTAATTCAATGATCAGATAATTTCGATAATTGTATCAATTGTTCGTTGTTAAGTTCATCCTGTCAAGATTAATACCACCACAATATAAACTTCCATCAAAAGATTACCAGCACATCTGCCTGACTGAAAACAGGTTAAGGCTCACCAGATTGCCTACTCTGACAGTTGTAGAACTCTCCCCTCACAGTCGACTCTCCGTTTCATTTACCTTGAAGATCTCGACAGGACTACCCAATCTGTTAGCTTCACCGCGAAGGGATACAATTTCCCCGCTGAGCTGCGCGCGGAGGTTACTCAACCTGGGCATGTGCAGATGGTAACTGTCCCCCACAACCCCTACGATAAATGTTCTGTACTTCTTCATTCGCCAGAAGTAAATACAGGGGTTCACGGCAGAGTTGATAGCCACACTCACCACGTACACTAGCGGCCATGCGTAGTAGAACAGAAAAGGGGTGGAGTAAATGTCCGTGAAGTGGCCTTTTTGCCCTTGCTCAGTATTAGTGATAAGTTTGTTTAGGTAGAACAAGAAGTTAATCAGAACAGGAATATTAAAGATAATGTAAAGGAGGGTCACAAGTACGACCGTGATAGCTGCACGACGCTGGTGATTTTGTTTTCGAGAAGTTTTCTTCTTTCTTCCGTCTTGCATGAGTATCGCCATGGTGATGAGAAAGGAGATTGAAACAGGTATGATGGGTAGGGCTAACTGGGTTATCATCAGGGCTAAGGTCGTTATCTCGTTCTTGGTAAAGTTTTCATCATTGTGGGATACTAGGAAACAGTACCTCATCATGGGCTCATAGTCCATGGCGTCGTGGGTGAGAAGTAGAGAGAGTTTGATGGAGAGGGTCAGGAAGAAGTAGGTCGCCATGAAGACACATACTATGCTGGGGACCAGCTTGGTGTTCTTGCAGACAAGGAGGACCAGGCGAGATATGCTGAGTACTCCAACTAGGTACACCGAGAAGGAAGGCAAGATCTCCCAAAGAAGACCCCACACCGTACAAAACTCATGATTCCCGAACATAACTGGGATGTTTTCTTTAAATTCAGGGTACCCCGGGTCCTGGAGGAATGCACCAATAACCGGGAACAGAGTAAGGCAAATGAGCAAGTCCACGATGTTGATGGTCTGGTAGATACACTTAAAGAACCTGCGATTCTGATTTCTTACCTGCTCCGTTGTAAAGAAGATTAGAGACACCATGTTGCCTGCCACCCCTATTATTGAGGATAAAATAAGGATCACTGCGATGGTGATGTCGAGCCATCTTATTGGAGCTCCAATCTCAGTGAGGTCTCCGATGAGTGGTTCCATCTCCAGCACTGCCATTACGTCTGGTTTTCTTGTAATTCTTGTAAATCTTGTAGAGCTATCTAGTAAAGTTATTGACTAGTAAACTTGTAACCAGTAATTCTTGTAGAGCTTTTAGTAAAGTTTTAAACTGGTAAACTCGAAGTACAAGTAACAAAGTACAATTAAAAAAATACATAGTACCAAAAACTGAGCCGGCCGAGTGGAAACGAAACTATTAAGATAAGTTCAGCTCGTTATACTTAACTCCTGGCTAAACTACCGGCAGTAGCCTATAAACAGGTGCTCACCTCAATCTGGTTCGAATGACTTGCACCAACTTATGCTTTGCATATTCGGCATATTCAACACATCATTAAATCTGAAAACCGTGTTGAAATACTGATAAGGGAAATGATGTTTTTATAAGTCTAGCATCCTTTTAATACGCCTTCTAATTCTTAATGAAACTCTAAAATAGAACTTAAATCTATTTCTGGCATGATAAATGATAGAAATAAGCTTACTTTATCTGTTTTTTAAAAGACTGCTGTCATTAATCTTCGACAAGAAAATTTATACTATTCACAATTAAGAACAAAACCTTAGACATATGATGCTCATCCATAATGATTATCCACTGTAATTTGATCTTCCTTAATCAAGGAACAAAATAATCTACTCGAAAGGTAGAAAAATAAAGAGATATAGGTTTTAGGTTGAATAGGAAACGGACACATTTGCACTGTCTGAATCGACTTAAGTGTAGATAATTAATGCGATAATGATGATCATACAGCTAGTTGTTACTACAGGGTGATTCAGAAAGGACGTTACTATTTTGAGGAGCTTTATCTTGGTACGAAAAAAAAGAAATTGACATTTTTCCGTACAATATGTTCGGAAAAATATCAAAATTTAACACTAAAACTTACAGCAATTAATAAAAATAGTAACATCCTTACTGAATCACCCTGTACAACAACAAACGAGTCATGTTTACTTATGTCCATCAACCACCGGGTTGTGTGACAAAAGCACAGGTAGATTTAGTATTTGAGCCCGCCTACACCTTAGTATTTGCTATCAACAGTTTGAATATGAAAGGGTGAGTTGAAAGACTTCAGTGAGT
This sequence comes from Mnemiopsis leidyi, assembly GCA_000226015.1. Taxonomy (NCBI): domain Eukaryota; kingdom Metazoa; phylum Ctenophora; class Tentaculata; order Lobata; family Bolinopsidae; genus Mnemiopsis; species Mnemiopsis leidyi. The sequence continues at coordinate 44,525 of JH155526.1, read as the reverse complement.
TCAGTCCAACCTATTTTCTTTGATAAAGCATGACCTTAATGATCGCGATTTGTATTCTAACAATGCAATCATTTGAATGACTAAAAAAAACATTGATTATGATAGGGCATCATGGAGAAAGATGTTAAGGTTGATTTAATTAGTTATTTTATTCTGAAAAGATTAGATGACAGCGTTGCTATTTTTCAGCTATCTGTTATTTGGAACTTTATTATAAAGACCTTGTTGATATATTTGGTCAAGACTCAAGATATCAACTAAATTGCAACTTCGATATCCGCACAAACCAAAACTCTATGCTCACTCTTAAAACGACTTGGTGAATCACAATATCAGTTCGATAACAGATTTCGTCGCGTCCATTAATGATGATGTCACCAGGTACGAAATGTGTTTGGAAGTGAGGGGATGGTACCGATAACGGCTCTGCGAGTAGACCAGGACATTTTACAGCGGAAAAAGAGGAGATCACAGAGAATACAACAACAACAACGTCTTGATATGATCAAATCAGCAGGTAGATTATCTTTTTGTTCGCGAAGGAAGGGCTCATGTATCCTTTTTCGAAAACTTTTATCTTTTGGAAATTTTAGATATGTTAGCATGGGGCAGTTATTCCCATAAAACTTATAAAACTTATGATATCAAAAAGGGGCTGTTTTTCGTGTTACAATAATTTCAAGTAGAACCGGCACCACTTTTTTGTCCTCAAACTTTGTTAGCGAACTTTAAGAAGTCACAGGGGTGGTTAAAACTGATGGTCATGGTCGTGAGAGGGGGTGGGTAGGATAAGCCGGGTTTGCCTGATGGTCATGGTCGGGTTTGCCGAATCTTAACCGTTCTAGTGATGTACAGATTATTGTTGGACTACATTTTCGATCATAAACATACATTTTTAAACATACATATACATAAATGTGTATATACATATACAGTAAACCCTCGATTTACCGGGCCTCTATTTACCGGGTCCCTCTATTTACCGGGCCTCCTTCCTTTCCCCCGAAATTTTTCAATATCCTTACAAATTTTTTTTTCAAAATTTGGAATGGGATATAAGCTTTCAATAGCAGGCACCAACACACGTGACATTTCGGTTGTGGTATCTCTTCGCCATATGACACCGTGATAGAGCCTTAACATGCAAGCTGACAGCTCATACAAACGTGCACTGATATATGTAACCTAACCACGGCATACATACACAATTAAACGATCGACCTTGAGATAGCTGATTGAAAATGTAATTCAGAATTTCTAAACGTTGGATCCATTCTCACAGTTCTAAATCCCTCTAGGAGTACTTTTATCAAAAAATTTGACCAGGATGATTTTAACATATAGCTATCAATAACTTAAGTTACTATTTTTGGCCAAAATTAGGACATATTTTGGTGAAATTCTATTTACCGGGCCCCTCTATTTACCGGGCCTCAACCCTTTCCCCCAAGAGGCCCGGTAAATCGAGGGTTTACTGTACATATATATAATACATCAGTCGCAAAACGCAAAGCGTCCTCCAGCCAGAAAAGACACGTGGTTTTCAGATTCCTTGTAATTTCAAGTTGAAAATTTTCGTTTTTCGGCTATAGGTGTGATGATTTTTCGAATTCGAAATTATAAATTCCGGATTCCTTGTCAAATTTTACGTCAAAATACTGGTCTTACTTTTCTCCTAGCTCATAGTTGAAAATTTCCATTTTGGGACCTTACAAGGGGTCACTTAAGGGGTCACGTGATTATTTTTTGAATCATTTATTTTCGGGTCGGGTCGTATGCCACACTTTATGTTGTCATACTAGAGGGGTGGCGAAAAATCGATTGAGAATAGTCTCGAGGTTCAAAATTTTTTGGTTAAGTGCCTTTTTTGGGGTGGTTGCCACCACCCTAATAAATGTATATGAGTTCAGAACAAGAAATTCGGAGATTAATCTTGAAGATATTCCAACATCGGCAATATACGGGATATATACGGGAAATATACGAGAATTATACGGGAAATGTACGGGAAATATACGGAAAATATACGGAAAATATACGGGAAATAGAGCGGTCGCCAGACGTACTGAAAGCGTTCGAAAACGACCCTTGTGCGAAAGCAGTTATTTCGTTGTCGGACAAGAATCGTTGTCGGACAAATGTCGCCCAATCGATTCTTGTCGATCTGAACGTTTAAGTATGACGATGAGCCGGGATTAAGCGGAACGATCGGATACGCAAAGCAGTAAAATTTAAGTCTTGTGATGTTCAAGTTATGTAATCTTATTTCCCGCTATCGTTCTAAAAATTGGTATATTTTTGGATAATGGCGATATAAGGCGTTGCTGGTTTACCTCATAAAAGTGGAGATATCAAATCGACGTGATGGACGTTAAAGAGGGCGCCTACATAGAGCTTACAATTGATGTCCTTCCCAATCTTAGTAAACTATCGGTAAATATAGGCAAAAATCAACTAATCTTTGTAACCAATGTAGATAAAGGAGGAAAATGTATAGTCGGGAAGGAATGTCAGTTAAACTACAAGCAGTGACAACTGTCCAGACTCCAGTTCTTCTTGTTGTTGATCTTATGGTGTGGTTTTGGACTTTAGGCTAATTAAGTGCTCCCAGGCTTTCAACCGTAATACTAACTCAGTAAAGTGGTAAAGTAAGTTTGTTCGTCTAGCATTAAATCCATGCTCCGGAGCTCTCCATTAGGGAGCATCACGTGCGCTAAATATCTTTGTCTCGCATGATTCAGTACTGCGTGATAACTAATACTGCGTAATAACTACTACTGCGTGATAACTACTACTCCATGATAACTACTACTGCGTGATAACTAGTACTGCGTGATAACAAAAACTGCGTGATAACTAGTACTGCGTGATAACTACTAATGCGTGATAACTACTAATAAAGCAATGAAAGGCATTAGTTTAGTTAACTTAGTTGGAACATATGGTATCAGACTATCGACTGACTAAGGTAGGGTTAAGGAAATCTTGACGCTAGCAACGATCCCCTTTCCATAGTTCCACTAACGATAATTTAAGATTAAATATGTAGTATAAGTTATAAGGTATTTACTAAATTTATATAAATAAACACGATAGGTAAAGAACAAACTAACAAACTGTCTAAACTATCTCCCGACAAATTAAGAAACTAACGCGAAACAAACTGAAACTCGTATAATACCGCATGCGCGCGGCTCTAAAACTCTCCCGCGTTCGCAAAGTTATAAACTAAACACGTGAAATTTACGAGAGAATTGCGCTCTCTATATCAGTAACCCGACATACCATAAACAAGACCGGCGTTACACGCAACTACAGTACTACGTTAGTAATATATTCCCACATACTTCACCAAACTTTTCCTTGAGTCCGTGTCTCCTAACTACCGATAAATATATATTGCTAAGACGATCTCGTTTAAAACCAATATCATTAAATCGTCAGTAAACTTTAAAACTCTATCGGAAAACGCGTCAACGTCGTTACAAATTCTAGAATATCTCACTAGCTGAGAATAATACGTACCATATAGGACACTACTAGCTTGATTACTCATTAACGGCTGAAACTTGACCACTTTAAAACCAAAATTATCTCTCTTATCATAGACCTTACAAGAAAACTTCCCCTCTACATTGATAGAAATATCAAGATCTAAAACATTAGCAGCACTATCTACTTCATTCTCTTTGTTAAGAATTAGTGAGTACTTCTACTGCGTGATAACTTATACTGGGTGATTACCAAAACTGTGTGATGACTTATACGGCTTGATAACTAATAAATACTGCGTAATGAATGACTAATATTTGGCGGGACAACTGTGCTTACTAAAGTGTATTTTCCTACACTGAGATAACTACTTTATGATAACTACTATATGATAACTACTATATGATAACTATTATTGTGATAACTACTTTATGATAACTAAAGTGTAATAACTACCACCTGACTAATATGTTTATCGTATATTTTCAGAAAATCTAGCCGACAGATCGATGAGGTTGCAACAACAAAAACGACTGGAAATGATTAAGTCAGCAGGTATCAAATCCTTTTATTTAATGCTAAATTGGGGGGGGGGGGGCGGGTAAAGCTCTGACTATGAACAGACACACTGTCGTCTGTCATTAGTCAAAAACTTTACAAATGAAATTAAAACTGACCCAGCACCCCCCAGCACAAATGGTTGTGGTAAAAATGGCTATTCTTGGCATTTTGACCGTGGCCATTGGGTTGCAATGCTGAAATTCTGGCAATGGTCATGGTTTAAATTTCTCTTTAAAGTTCAAACAAGAAGAAGGAATCGGCTTTTAAAATTCATAGCTTTTAAAAACCTTACCAGTAAAAAATGACATAATTCAAGCAAGTCCACTGTTGGCAACTATTTTATAATTTATTTGGCTAAATACTATGTATTTACCGTTGTCGGTTGACCTATAACGATTAAAATGTTCTTTCTCGAAAAAGTGGAACAAGCAAAAAATAAAATTAACTAACAAGAAATAAACTAGCAATATGGGTATGCAGTACAAATTGCTGAAAAGAGAGGGAAACGCCCAAATGATATTTTAGTCCAATATTTCCAATATCCTTCAGCCAATCAGTCCAAAGGGTGGACATTTGCGTCACACACATGTCACACTAGCCACAAATAATGCGCGTGTGTCAAGTTTTTGGATAATTGTAAATAAATCTACGTGCTGCCACAACACTGAGCCGGTTTTTTGCGACCTTGGAGTATTAGAGCAAAACGTCTCCATCCAACCGAATTTTGTGTTTTGGTGGATGTAATTCAAGTTGTACGATATTTCACGACCTCGTTGTGATAGGTCAATTTCTGGTTAACGTGGTTAGGTACCGCAATTTGGTAGAAAATTTGATAAATACTTTAATAGTAAAGTATTAGGTTCTTTAGCAGTAAAGAAGCAGGTACTAAGTAAGACTGTTCAAAATGACTGGTTCGTTCGCAAGGACTACGCGCAGTATACAAAACGCCAGTAGCAACACTTGTCGCTCACTGAGCACATGTTTACCGCTTACCCAATACCCCCGTAAACCGTACTTTTACCGCCGATTTAATCTGGTTTGTACTGATAAGTGACAAGTTTCAAGCTAGCTGATAAAGTACCATTTAAAATTTTGACAAGCTAAACAGTCGCCAGGTAGAAATAACCATATCTAACTGCTGCTTTTAAAAGTCATATTAATTTGCCGAACCGTGTTCGCATGGATTGCTCTATGGTAAGTCTCGTGTAAAAAATTGTGGCAAATTTGATGAATTTCTTGAGCAAAAAATCTATATGAGCTTCAAATGTTCTCACTCATGTAATGCAACATGTTTGTAGGGGGGTTGATAGACATAAATAGATACGAGTTTGATGTTGAGGAAGCTTTCAATAAACATGTTTGGTATTACAAGCTTTTATATATCACACTAATAAATTCTCTTATTTTAGCACGCTTACACGCCTTCTTGTAATTAACTCTAAAGATAGTTAGAAGGAGGGCTAGGCACAGGCAATAACACCTTTAATATCTTGGTCGATATACCCCCTCCCGGCCCCTTATTATTTGGGGAGGGGGAGGTACGGCATTATGTGAACAACATAGGACGTTTAAATCGAACCGATTGCGTGCCGGCATACAAAAAGTCCTGTCGGCTCGCCATGGGTTTTGTAAATCTTCCAATGTTGGAGGCTTTAAGACACACTGAGCGGGTTCAACAGAGATTCCGAAAATATCTTTAAAATTTTCACATATTTTCAAAAAATTTTCTGATTATGCCAGGTTGAAAACCCAGGATACTGACTACAGACCTATCAAGAAATGATGAAAGGAGGTATCACGTTTCTGTATGAACAAAATCCCATAATTTGAAAAACTGTGACAAGCATAAAACATCTTTCACTGAAAAGAGTTCTTATTGTTACTAGTACTTGTTGAATATAAAAATGGAATAGTTAAAAACCTACCATTAAAACCCTTAAATTCTTAATAACCGCTTGAACCACTAACTAAAACTCCGCTCAACAAAACAGCGCACGTGAGAGATGAACCGAAAACAAGAAAGCCTAACACAACACATGTCTACGTTAATATATTATCCTTAATGTACCAACACTTCTAGAAAGTACTGCATATGCTACCAATGATTTTATTCCCAATAAACCTACAAACTACAAAGCATAACTACATGGGCTTACATAATCCTGAGTGCACACTCCATCGCACTGACGAACATTGCATTAGTGAATGTGCTATTGTTAGTGTGAAATGAGAAATAAAAGGTTTTCTTACTAAGAGAAAGAAGGAGAAAGAGAGAGAGAGAGAGAGAGAGAGAGAGAGAGAGAGAGAGAGTAGAGAGAGAGAGAAGA
>JH155526.1:0-11190 GCA_000226015.1 Mnemiopsis leidyi | reverse complement strand
TACTATCTAGTGGAAAGGTTTGTTGCTCTTCTAACTAATAAATCTTCAGTGTGAACATGATCATTGATAAAATGATTGAAATATTACGGTAAAAAAAAAACAAAAAAAAACGGTAATTTCGCGTTTCACTTGTTACAAGATGTACGTGACAACTCTATTAGTCCTATTCATCATAAAGCTGACGAAGAAGTCCCTATTTTACACACCATGCATAGATTGGTGATTTTACTAATTAATTTTTTTACAATTTACCGTTTTACATTTACCGTTTTAACCCAGCCGTTGTGTGTTCTCTGCGCCAAGCCTGAATATAAGTATTTGAAGGGAGGTTTCTCAAATTTTGAATCTCATTTCTTTAAGTTTGTTGGTTTTGGAAGGTTAATCTATGTCCATTTTACAGTGTTAGAATATTTCTCTACCGAGAACCAAAGCAGGGCCAATAAACCTATTTGCGACACTGACCGATAAATTTTGAGAAATGAGGATAAAAATTTATGAAAATTTGCAACACTTTCCCAGAAATACCGTTTCCATAATTCATGCGGTATTGTGCCTTGGACTTCAAAAGAAACAGACATGAACGCACTTTAAGGGCCAACAGCAAACGGGTGTTAGTTGACAGTTGACACCCTTTTTAATGAAACAATTCACGGCATATCGATTTAATTGTACAAGGACTCATATATTACCCTGAATCTTAGTTCCCAATATTGCTACCAGCAGATCTACCAATAATCAATAACTCTTTTACGATCAAAAATGGAGCATAGACGTCAATTCTTTCCACAATTCCACCATCTAGCCGATAGTAGAAATGACCTATGGCTATGGCTATCCCCTGGGCAGTAGCAGCATTGCAGGAAGCTTCTTATTTGAACTGTTAACGTTCTGCGGTTAGCATAGTTAACACTCGAAAAATAAAGCCAGAGACAATGTCTAAGTGTGCTGAGATAGATAGATAGAGATAGAGTGAGAAAGAGAGACGGATATCATCTCGTCAATACACTAACTACTGATCTACAGCGTACCAGGCAGGATTCGTCGACCCGTCCAAATGTAAAGCAACCACGTGACTACAAAGTGCACAACTCTGGGGATTAAGCTCGAAGTGAGGACCTGAAATAGGTTCTCTCCCCCACTTGAACGTGCCATGGAACGCTTTTAACCAAAAGTGTAAAATGTGCATGTTCAAATGACGGACATAGTCCACTGTACAATCTAGTCTACACTTGGTGCAATATGAACTGCCGTGCGCGGAGAGGTAATTTCAACTCAACGTTTCTGCTAGTAATAGGCTGGTTTTGGGTCCACACTTTAAACATTTCAACGTCTTGCACGGGAAGGCTTCACTGTCCGCAGATCAGTCAAAACTTGAGAAACCGGATTTGAAATTTGATATCATGATACAAGAGGAATTTGATATCATGATACAAGAGGAAGAGAAGCAGGAGCATGAACACTTTCGGCTCCGCTGGAAAGAAATTTGTAAAGTTGGAACGGGAAGCAATAACAATCAAGTTCAGTCGTGTTTAAGTTAAGATTATGCCTATTATGTTTTAGTAGATAGTGTACATTATGTAGATCGTGTATAAGAGTTTGTGTCATAAAATTGCTATAAGCAATAAATTATCGTTTTCCTTCCTTCAGTGTGAACGTGATCATTGATATAATGGGTAGTTCACATATGACGTCAGCAAATTTTCGCTAATTTTTACCCTCCCCCCTCCGTCCAGGGGTGTATCCAGGATTTTTCAAAGGGGGGATCCTCTTGCCGGCGAGCGAAGCGAGCCCGTTATAAGGGGGGTCTGGGGGCGTAGCCTCTAGTTGGGTCCAGGGGCAGGGCCCCTGTGGGGGTTTGGGGGCGAAGCCCCCGGAAAAATTTTTAGGAAATTTTGACTTTGGGAGGCAATTTAACGATAAGGAAAATGTGAGGGAGGACGGACCAAATAAGGCTTTCTTCAGGCAAGACCAATGTCATTTCCAGTTCTGTAATAGAAATTATGATCGATCCTTCAAGAAATGTAGTACTTTTATCATGAAAAAGGTTCAAGGTTGGAACACTCAATTGAAAAAAACTAAAAGAATTGCTGAATCGTTGTTAAATATTGGCATGGTGATATTTTACAATTTGCATCTTCATAAATGTCAGAGGTAAATTACCATAATGACATCATCACAGTCGGAACCCCCCCCCCCCCTGCCCCACTTCATGTCTAAAAATACTATACTAAATCAGTGAAAACACAGTATTTCACCAGATTTCTAAATCAGAATTTTTACTTGAAAATTTTCCTTCTGATTTTGTAAAATTCTGATAAAAATTTTCCAAAAGAAATAAAAAATTTTCAAAAAAAATCCAATAAATCCTTAAACTTTTTGATGACATTATCATTGGCCAAACCCTCCCTCCCCCTCGTCATCAATCGTCCTCATTTGGAAACCCCCTCCCCCCTCTAGGTGATGACGTCATATGTGACCCCTAATGATAAAACTATTACTATCATTTTGAGACAAAATGAAACCGTATTAGAACTAGCCCGGTTTATTATAAAATTCATAGCATAGATCTTAAGCTTTACCAACAATTCTGTGTTGGTGGAAAAAACGTGCTCAGGTAATCGGCTTTAATTGTTTTGTAGGACTTTATAGTTCGAATAGAAATTAAGAAATTTCAGCCATTTGAAAAACTCAAAAACTGATCATCATCAGGTCAAAGTTCAAAAAGGTAAAGCCTAAAGAACCAGTGCTGCCACAAGTTGACCTAAGATTTCTATAAGTGAATTGAGTTATTACGGCTGTTCCCTCATGTCTGCAAAACTTTCAATAATCATGTCGATGATACTGCATTTTCCAAGTATCATCGATACTACTTTATTTGTGCCTACTAGGTATGCTCGTAACATTTTCGGAATTTGGTCAACGCCTGATTAATTTAATTTCTGTAGTTTTAATAGAAAACCCTTCTCGTATAAGCTGTTATGATTTGTCGTTATAATTTTAGCACTTCATAACCTCAACTATTATTTTTGTGTATTAAAGTATATATATATATGGCCCAAATTCAATAACTCAAGATGTGCGCAGGAAAAATTTACGTCACCTTGAATTTACGTCACCTTGAATTTACGTCTGGTTTTCGTCACATAATTCGTGCAATTTTTCCGAAAGTGCCACGATTAAGTGTTGCACGAATTTCAGTACGAAATACACACGTCTATGTTTAACCTTTGACGTCGGCTGTGATGGCTCCTATAGATTTCAAACTGCTGTTGCGTCTATTCTACCCGTATTATCACACTCAGGTGGTTGGAAGCAATTTGTTAGTCGTAGAGTTGGAGATTCTTCATAGCAACAATTTACGTGCCATTACGTGAATATCTGATGAGAGGAGCACGGGCTGAACTTTTCGCCCTGGTGTAGAAAGTTCCTGCCTTGAACATGTCTCCCTGAAAGACTGCAACAGTGATGAAAATTTAGGGCCTATCTGTCGGTTGTTAATTACAGTTAACCTTCATCTTGCACAAAATTCCAATCCCCCTTGCACAAGATCAAGAGGGATTGGAATGCCTTAAATCTATTGCTTTCCCACTTTGATCAAAATTATGACATAATTCTTATTGCATAGATCAGAATCATTTACGATGACCTAAGATCCTGATAAGTGTCATCTAGGTATCATTACATCATGGAATGCGAAAAGAAGGCGTATTAACAAATAAGAAACTATCACCAAATAAGGTTTATTGAGAAATGAGCAGAGAGTAAGTTAAACCTTAAGCCAGCTTTGATGTTAAAAGTAGATACGAGAAACAATGGTTGAACACAAGACTTGTACTAGCAAACTAGAAATAGTTATAGCAGTTTAGGAGAACTAATTTAATCTTAGTTTATGAGAACTAGTTTAATCTTAGTTTACTAGAAATAGTTTACAAGTGAGACTTGTACTATTTTAGTTCCTTTCACGTGAATTGAAAGATAAATTTAAACCACTTTTACGGTTTTGGTATTGTTGAATGATCCTTATTTTCTTAAACCAGAGAACATAATTGTTTCGAGTAAAACACATAATCTTGTAGAAGGTGGTGCAATTTGATTAAAATTTAGTCAAGCACTAAGATCTCAACATGTAAAACCAGAATGAAATTGGCAGCGTAGACCGATTAAACACGTCTAATCAACTATGTAGTTAATTTAAACTAAAAAATCTACCACTTAAGGCCCCATATACCCTTAGATACTGCTAAAAAGCTTAGTACACGTCGTTCTTTCGCATAAAATCAGATAAAACTATAAGTTAAGGAAAAAATTAAACATATCATATTTCTTATCAAAACGAGCATAATTTCACCGAAAGCAGTAAGCATAATATTATGTTTCATTTAAAGAATACTTCTGACATTAAAACTGTTTGATAAATAAATTAATTAAAAAAGCTACGACAATTGCATGTCGAATGTTACATTAACCAGTGTGATCATATCAATGTTACCTCTTTAAACTTAGAGAAATATCAAGTGAACTAAAGGTTAGTAAATAATGGTAAATAAATTAACAAATCAAGACCTAATTGATCTCATTAAACGCGAGGATTTGAGGCACACAAGAAAATGCACAAAAAGATGTGTATAGATGGCAATCTGAATAAATAAGGAATCGGATATAAACGGACCTAAATTTTCACTTCAAAATCATTATTAAATGTAACTTCAATAACATGTTCATATGTTCCAGTTTCAAAGAATCACAACACAACATACCACCTAAGTCTCACCTCTCTCTCTCAATGTTCCTCGCTGTCATGACGTCATGTTCAGCTCTAGTTTTTATACACGTAAATCACGCCTCTTTCTTCTCCTCATGTGCAGTCAAAAGCAAGATATCACAACAAGCGGAGTTTCGAGTGTCCTTGATCGTTTTCATCGGAGTAACATCGCCTCAAAGTATCATCAAATCACCCCACCTAACACTAGGAAAATAATAGAATAAAATAATACTCTCAAACGCGCGTCAGCGCACATCAAGTTGCCAGGTAACGATACCGCACAGCGCAGCTGAGAGTTTATGCGCGCCAGCACATTCTCTACCTTGCTCAAGGTACGCTGACACAAACCACGTAGCTACATGACCTCTTGATCGATATTTGCAGCGTCAGGGCAAAGCGCGGCTACATGTCCACGTTCTCCGCACTTGTAACATTCACCTTGGAAAGCTCCTTGGGGTTTTGCTGGACAGTCTCTAGCTATGTGTCCTGGGAAGGTACATTTCATTAGTTTTCTCAAATTGTGAGCAGAAATACCGTATTGACCGCAAGTTGACTATTAAAGGGCTGCCCTATTTAAGTCAAAATTTGACACAAAATAGCTCACGCTTTTAATCCTTTCGGCATATTTTCTATGAGTTTATAAACAATTCATTGGACCAATTCATTAGACCATGACATGTTAAAATGTAAAAGTGCATATGAATAAAATGATCATTGTACATGCAATTATACTGATTACTGTACATTTACTAGCTATATTCCATAATTGAACATTAAATGTACAGTGCACTGCTTACTCAAAAAGTAAAACTGACCAGTGTTATTGCAGGAGTAACATACACCTTCCTCCGCTGCAACACTACAATCTCGGGCTAGATGTCCACGTTCTCCACACCGATAACAATTCTAAACACAAGGAAATGTTTTTATGCTTTTATCAAATTCTAAACACAAGGAAATGTTTCAATACTTAAATTCAATGAGCAAAAAGTGCTTATAGGTTGATATTGAATCGTGACATGAAAGGATTTGGACACAGATTCCTCAACGGGTTATTTCATTCGCTGCACCATGTAAATTGAAAAACCTTTCATCTAGAACTATAATAATCAGGCAAATCATAACGAAATATAAACTGTCAAATGTAAAACTCACGTAACAAGATCTAGGGCTATGCCCCCAAGACGGTATAATACCCAAAGACCGTAAGCTAATGGGGCAAGGCCCCTAGTCAACACAGCCAGGCGAGCTAGCTTTTCAAGACGCACTTAGAATAAAAGTACGCAAGCTAGCTTTCCACGACGCACTTAGAGTGAAAGTACGCAAGCTAGCTTTCCAGGACGCACATAGAGTAAAAGTATGCGAGCTAGCTTTCCAGGACGCGCTTAGAGTGAAAGTACAGTCCGATCAGGGAGATTGAATTTAGGAAGCCCCGGTCCAAGTGAGGCGGGGTCTTTAAACGGAGTAAGGTTACTGAATGTAATAACAACTGTGTTTGCAAGTCTTCTTTCAGAAGTATTATTAACAGAAGGATGGAGCACGACAAAATATCGCTATCATCTGGGCTATGACTGGACGCTGTCCAGAATAAAAGCACTTCTTCTTTAAACACATCCAACATTGAACCAGCCCATTGCTTACTTGTCCATCGTATGATCTTTCACGTCGTTCAGGGCGCGAACATTCACGCGCCATGTGTCCTGAGGAATACAAAAGAATGATATGGTGTAACTTAACAAGATTTAATGTAGCTTAACATGGTGTAAACTGAATGTTTCAAGATTTATTCATCTCAGTTGCAGTTAAATCGTGTTATCAAGAAGTTTAAGTTGTTTAAACGAAGGTATATTTTCCACAAAACAAATAATTAAGCCTACCGTTTTTGCCACAGTTGTAACAATTCATCGTCTCGTAGTCTCCAGCACTGCCTCCTGTTTCTTTACTGGGACACTCCCTCTGTAGATGTCCATGTCCACCGCATCCATAACACTCGCGCGCGTCACTAGGACAGTCCCGAGCCAGGTGACCCTGCCCCCCGCACCTGTAGCAGGAGTCATTGTATGTGCCACCACGGCCCCCGCGGGGTCCTCGACCACCCTCACCATCACCTCGTCCGTCACCGCGTCCGTCACCGCGTCCCATTGTTTCGGAGGCACAGTATTTGGCAATGTGCCCAGTTCCGTTGCAGTTGTAACACGTCTGGTCAGAGTCTTCCTGACAAGTTAGCGATATATAAACAGGAATACTTAATTCAATAGGTGTAAAGGAGACTACTATGAAATTGAAAACACTAGAGAGCGAGCCAGAACAGAATGTACTGGAATATGTTACCTCAGAAGGACAATCTCTAGCGAGGTGGCCCTCTCCTCGACAATTGTAACAAATCAGATCCCCTCTGTTTTGACAATCTCTGGCCCAGTGTCCTGGTCGGCCACAGTTGTAGCATCCTTTCTCTAGAGAGGGAGAGAGTGGGGTTTAGTTGATTTAGCAAAATTAACTAGTGAAAAATTAAAATTAAATTAACTAGCGTTAAAAAAATACTTTTGTTCATCGCCTTCAGCTTAACGTTTTCAAACATAAACATCGGTGATTATCCTGACACACGAAAATCTGTGATTTTTCTTAAACACGAAAACCGCTCACCTCGACTTCGCCTCCTGTTGTCTGATGGTTGTCGTTCTCTCCCTGAAATTAAGAAGACAGGGTAAGAATTTGAACATGGAATACTGGTTGGTATGGTGAACTCTGAAACTTTGAACATGGAGTGCTGATGTGATGAATAATATGCCTGATCAACATATAACACTAAGAGTCATAGCTCAGTGATGAGACTACAATTCAACTTACGTTCTTCGAGACATTCGGTAGAAATATGACCAGTCTTATTACAGTTGTAACATAATGCATCTGAAATTCAATAATAGTAAACATAAATTAAGACATTTGTTATTACCGATGTTAGTCAACAATTTTTTCTTTTCGATAAAATAAAGCCTCCATTGCAGAATTAAATGGAAATTTTTCTATTTGTAACTTTGAAACAAAAACATGACAGCTGAATTCAAAAATCAAAAAAATGAATTTAAAATTTAATCCATCTCAAAAACTGACCAGCAGCAGTACAGTCTTTGACCTGGTGTCCTCTGTCTCCACACTTGTAACAACTTCCTCTCACCATAGCAAACAGCTGTCTAATTTGAGAAGGAGGTAAGATGACCACAATCATATTTTCTACTTTTTGGCCAAAGCCTGGATGTCATTGGCAAATTTTCAAAAATTTTCTAAATAAAATGGTCAAAATTTTGACTGTTGCAATGGCCAAGGCCCCAATTTCAATGGTCAAATTTAAAATCCAAATTTTTATACCTCGAAATTTACATTTGGCATTATGTAAATTGTTCCACGAAGAGGCTAAAGGGCCCTCAACAAGCCCCAAGCCTGGCCTTGGTCTGGCAATGGGTCCCTGTTTTCAGGGTGTCATGATCATGGTCAGTGCCTTACCCCCTCCCTTATTTTTGACTAAATGAGCATCAAAAGCCTTGATTGGTGAAAAAAGGAATTACTAAAAACTGAATTCTAGCTACATTTGATCAATACATCATAGATAACAAATTTATAGCACTGTGGCCGCAGCCCCCAGGGCCATGAATATTAGGAATACTGAAAATATCACAATTATTCACACAATTTAGGACAAATTGGTGTCTCTAAGGCTTCTTCAGGGGAGTAGGAACTGAAGTACAAGCTGTATTTAGCAAGGTTTATCCCGATTAGCCAATATTTATCCCAACTAGCGGGTGTTTAAAATTTTAGCAGATCTGGATTAGATGTACTTTGTTAACCAGAAAAAGGCAAAGATTCCAAGATTAACCGTATTAGAAGGAATTTTATATATGATAGGGTTATGTTAATGTGGAACAAGCTTCCTATTGACGCTAAGAGTTCACAGAGTGTAAATATTTTTAAATCCAATTTAGAGACGTTTAAATGCAAAACCAAAGCATCAGGGACATGTGGATACTTTTGGGAATTTTTTGGATTGTATATTTTGATAAATTTTATAAAATTCTGTAATTTATATTATATTTTGTGAGATTAAGTGTGATGTTGGCATCATTATTCATTACTTATTATTTATTTACTTTATCAGCATATCCAAGAAAAATTACAATTTTTTTCAAGACAATATTTATTTGATACCATTTATAGTTAAATGAGAAAAATGTCAAATTCAAACTTCTTTGAATTTACTGTGCCTTTAAGATACTGTTTAGATAGTGAAGGTTAAGAGGTCTGGAACAGGGCCTACACCTGGAATTAAAATAAGTGCTGACAAGACATTGTAGACATTGGCGGTAAAACGTAAGAGACAGATAGATACTAAGGCTGATAGGGGAGAGTGCAGACCACTAGGTTTACCCACCCACCCTTGCTACCTCAGCACCTTTCATTCTTTAAAGCAATTAGGGAAGTTAGATTTGATGGTTTCAGAACTCAATTATAGGGAAGGACCCTCTTAGGTAATGATTTAAAATTGACATATTGGACCACTAGAGTTGTTCTTGACACATTTCAACTAAAGGCTTGAGTGATGTGCATCGCACATGCTTTATTATGATTCCGACATCCCGCCTAGAAAAGATGTGTGGTGCATGTTCAACACAAGTAGTTCACTAAAGGTATTTTTTTAATTTGGATAAACTTTATCAAATTTTGTAATTTGAATGATATTTTATAAGTGTGATGATGCTGGCATCATTATTCATTATTTTTTTTTGTCAGTTATAATAAAGGTCAGTGCCTTTTTCTACATATCACACAATAGTATAGTTATTTTCGTTACTGTTGTACCCAGGCTTTTACAGTTTTACTGAGTACTGAAGGGGCTCCTGGACGGAGACGTTCCTCGACCGAAGAACATTGTATAGGCAAGTGCCCTTAGCGCACTCCTCTAGGATTGGCCGATCTGAGAACTGACCCCCGATCTTTTGCATGGAAAATCAGGGTAGATATCACTACACTTATGTTTTTCAGGCGTTGCCTGACCTGCTGCCGCGAAGCGGCAGCCCCCGCGCGCGAAAATGGGCCGCAACTCAAAGCAAACTTATGTTATTTAAAATAATATTACCAGACGTCAACGATGTATCTAAATAACACCTTATATTCCATGTCTCACTTGACGAGATATTTATCGATCGTGCTCCAGCTTTGAGCTGCGAGTGTCGGGTATCACCGCACCTCAACGGGCGATGCGCGTTTAGAATTTCTTCATGTCGCCAGGCCAGAAATGCGTGACAGCGCGTGATGGCCGCGACAGTAGGTTATCAACCTACAACTTACCAGGTGCTCATTGCTTATGTCGCGCGCGGCTAGGATACGCCTCCGGTGGCGCAAAAGGGCTTTGATCAGAGCAAAGCCAAAATAGCCCTGTGGTTCGAGCCCGTCCTAATTTTGCGTTTTAAGTTTGCACAGGGATATACGTGTTTAGCAAGTAGCAGCCTGCAGCCGCGCGCGCCTAACGTGCGTAAGCACCTGGTTAGATGAACCCATGTCGCGTCGAGGTGTTACCCAACTTGCGTGGATATCATCTCGTCAAATGAGTCGAACCCTGGCTAGATAAATCCTTAAAACCTTGTAAGTTGATAACCTACTGTTGCAGCTATTACATATAACGCGCTCGCGCTCTCATGCATTTCTGGATATGATAGTTATTTTGTCGCGCGGTGATACCCGACTCACGCAGCTAAAGTTAGACGGATATAATATCGTCAAATAATTATTATGATAATTATTCCCGCGGGCTTCGGATACTCGGATAGTTTTCATCTCACTTTCACAATCCGTGTAAATAAATGGTTGTCGCGGCGATACGGTACCAGGTACCTTGTCGCGGTGATACCCGACTCACGCAGCTAAAGCTGCGTCAACAGGTACCCGACTCTCTTGTCTCACGTTGTGACCCTTTTCAAAAAATTTTTTACGGCAAGCTTCGCGGCAGCCTAGCACTAGCAGGGCTTGTCAACGTGTATCAACGACTCTCGCGCTGCCGTACAATTAATATCAATAATATGGCTGTTTAATAATAAAAGTGTAAACATTTAAGTTGAACTATTAAATTATATTTACATTATTCCATGTTTAATTTCACAACAAGAGAAACAATGAGCATCAATTTTGAATTTTAATTTTCTAAAACCCGACAATTCGTCATTTGTTTCATTAACAATAGATGATAGATGGTAGCCGCAGAGAAATTGTGACACCAACAGCAAATTAATTTTAAAACATTAATAATAAAATCATTCTGCATACCTAATTCACTTTTCAATTGACTTATGTCAAAATCAGATGGGGTACTGTAAAATCTTGCAGTTATACCGAACTCTCTCAGTAAAGACTGTAGCTCATAGACTAAGACAGTCGACATA
>JH155504.1:72360-94040 GCA_000226015.1 Mnemiopsis leidyi | reverse complement strand
CCGCCAATGCCTGAGAGCATCTTAATCGATAATGATATGGCATCTGAAGTGACTGGGCAGCTAGCAAAGAGATACGGTGAGAACTATAAGGCAGCAACCCAGAGGAAATTAGCACCCAACCTCTTGAAGAAAACGGGTTATGTCTGCCACATCGGGGTCTTCCGGAAGTGGGTAGAGTTGGGAGTTAAGATAACTAGGATAGGAAATGTATTAGAATTTACTCAGAGATGTTGGTTAGCAGATTCTATTAAGTTTAACACTGAGAAGAGAATGTCAGCTGATTCGAAACTTAAGAGATATTTTTATAAGCTTATGATTAATACAGTAAACCCTCGATTTACCGGGCCTCTATTTACCGGGTCCCTCTATTTACCGGGCCTCCTTCCTTTCCCCCGAAATTTTTCAATATTTTTACACAAAACATTTTTTTTCCGTCTTTTATTTGGCCATGGGATATGAGCTTTCAATAGGAGGCACCGGCAAACGTGACATTTTGGTAATTGCATCTCTTCGCCATGTGACACCGTGATAGAGCCTTAACATGCAAGTTGACAGCTCATACACACGTGTACTGATATATGTAACGTAACCACGGCATACATACACAATTAAACGATCGACCTTGAGATTACTGATTGAAGATGTAATTCAGTACGTTGGATCCATTCTCGCAGTTCTAGATGACACAAGAAGTTTGATCAGGATGACGTTTACATATAGCTATCAATAACTTAAGTTACTATTTTTGGCCAAAATTAGGCAATATTTTGGTCAAATTCTATTTACCGGGCCCCTCTATTTACCGGGCCGCAACCCTTTCCCCCGAGAGGCCCGGTAAATCGAGGGTTTACTGTAGTTGGTTCGGTGAATCGTGTGAGAATGTTAGATCGTAATATTGTTTTAATAAGTAATCCTAAGCAACAGAAGTGGCAAATTTCTAAGCCTAATTCAGCTGACCCCTGAAGAAGTGAAGAGCAGATGCGGTTTAATGAACAAACCACTTGCTACTTGTGTAAGGGGGATCTCCGTTATACCGATCGGTATCTAGATCACTGCCACTACACAGGAGAGCCTCTAGGTAAATATATGGGATATTTTATTATTATTAGTGGATTAAATTGAAACTAGAATTAGTAAAATTTCCTCGGGAGGGGGGTTTTTTGGCGGGTGAGGAGCGGTCTATCTGCTTTTTTTTCCTGATCGTGAAACAATACAGGTTACATCCACGGAGAATGCAACCGAACTAGAGCGACACAAAAATACCTCCCCGTCGCGTCGTGTTCCATAACATGTCTGGGTTCGATGGACATATAATTGTTACGAAACTCGCTAGAAGTGAGCTCGAACATGGTAGGAAGTTGAAGGGGGTATTAAGGGTTCTCGCCAAGAATGGGGAGAAATACTCCACAATGATGACAGCACGTTTCAGAATCATTGGTCAGTAAACTTTCAACTTAATTTAAATTGTAATGTTTAGGGATATAAAGAAGACGACAATGCAGTTGTTTTTTTATAAGTAAGCATTTTCAAAGGGGGCATGGACAGGAATGTAAAAGAAACAAACATTATGTGCTTTAGGTAGTCTCCTTATTGAGAGGAGTACAGTTACGACGTGACAAGGTTACATTTAAGTTAATTCTCCTATTTTTCAGATAGTTTCGCGCATCTACCATCTAGTCTGGAGAAACTGACAAGTGAGCTAAACTGCTAAAGACAGAGTCAACAGAGGCCTTTAAAGCACTAACAAAGCACGTTGAGTCATCATGGAGGGGAGAGCAGGAGAAACTAAAAATGCTACTTAGGAAGGGAGTGTGTCCATACAGCTGGCTTAATCATGCTACTAAACTAGAGGTCACATCATTACCATCAAAGGAGTCTTTCTACAACAATCTTTCTGAATCCCCATGCGCAGACTAGGAGGATAACCGACATGCAAGGAAGGTTTGGAGGGACTTTGGAATGACTACATTTAAAGAATATACGGACAGCTGTTCGAATTAAGACGGACGTGTTGTTGTTATAAGTAGATATTTTCAATAGGTATAGACTGGAATGTAGGAGCAATTTTGATTCCCTTAAAGACCACAAAATCTTCGTCGTAACGTCGTTGGAGAGATTACGGAACAATTTGTGGGGAAAATTTCGCATTCATCGCTACAACCAAACTTCTCCCTCTCTCGGAAACCAAAATGAAATCCTGCATCATAACTATCGACGGTGTCAACTTCAGCAGAAGATTCGTCGCAAAAGAACTCTCTATCTACCTGATAGAGGAGAACACGACCCGACACATGTTGTTGAAGGCTCCCACAGACTTTTGGATGACAGCTGCCGACAGAAAAACTTACTTCTTCGCGGTTAATGTCCTCGGAACAATTCATCTAACTGCTCATGATTTTGAAAGTCTGGATTACTACAGCCATGTGGGCGCAATTGATTCCCTTAAAGACCACAAAATCTTTGTCGTCGGAGAGATGGCGGAAAAGTTTGTCCAGAACATTTTCCCCAGCGCTAAAATAACTCCCTTGCTTGTTGCCTGTCAGCTGACAATAAACTTTCAGCCAGAAGATGACAGGTGTTATACCTATTGAAATATTGCAGAACAGTGTCTAATTTGTTACAGAAAATATGCTAACGTACATTATAGTCCTATTTATAACGAAAATTTCGAAGAATGCCCTCTTTCGAGTTCCATCTTAACTCCCTTCATTCCTTCAAGTATCCCAAAACACTCCAGACCGCTTCTGTGGTGTATCCACAACCCCCGCTACTGCTCACTTGCCAAGCTCCACTTCATACGGGACTTCATCATTTGTAACCCACCCTCGGACTGGAACAATCAAAGAGTTTATTGAGGAGAATGGACTTAAGATTTTATATTTTAGTAACTATTACTATGCTTTCTATACTTTAAACTTCAGTTATAAGTTATATTTTTGTTTCCTTAATTGTAAATCAAACACAGTGATTGCGGAAAATGCAAAAAGTAAATGATTCCTCATCTTGAAACAGATGAGATGTAATTGTAACACAAATCAGCAATTCATAAACATTAAATTGAAATTAAGATACTGCAATTATTCTTAAAGCTCAAAATCATTCTTCCAATGCCCATGTGCTCTTGTACTATAAATACCATCCTCAAAAACAAATCTCTTATCGTCAATGGGCAATGGCAAATTGGCACATAAAGTCCTACTTTACCCTACTGGTTAACGAATAATTTATGTCTTTGATACTAGTCTGTATAAGACACTTATACTCTCCTTTCCTGCTTCTTGCTTTTACACAGTCCACATAGTGGAATGAATACTTTTTCGCAATGCACGACTTTAATTAAAATTCCTGCAGCTGCTAATTTTCTATTGCTCTCTTGCAAAACCTTAAGAATCCACCCTGACCCACAGACTAAAACGAAAATCGTTTTATAAGGTTATGATAATTAGTTGGTTTTTTGCAGTTTCATGTGACTACTTTTGGTCGCGTGGAAGTGCAAAACCTTGTCAGACGTTGCCTGACCTGCTGCCGCGAAGCGGCAGCTACCGCGGCAACGCAAGACAAGCAAAACCAACGTGAAGTCCTGCATCATACAAATCGCTCAAAGATTTCGACCCGACACATATATTTGCCAAGGAGGCCCCCCACAAACTTTTAGACGAGTAGACGACACCCGCCGACCGGAAAACTCACTACTCAGCTCTGCCGTGAAAGTCCTAGGAACGATCCCCCTAATTTGGGGGTCTGAACTATTTCACCCTTCAGTCACGCAGGGGCGAACCCACAAAATCTTCGTCGTTTGAGAGGTGAGAGGAATATTTGTGCGAAACGTCATCGCCAACGCTGAAATCTGGAACATCCAGGAATTGCCACCATATTTCAAATATCCCGCATTCCCACAAGAAGCACAACCGCCGATCGTCGACCGGCTACTTATATTGCTGCGATGGAAAACTCAACCCGCACTGTTAGGCTACTGTTTTTTCTCAAAACTCCAATATATATGGGATTCCAATAATCGTGTGGAATGAAAGAGCATGTATTGAGGGAGGGGTGTATTTCAGGGCGATATAGCTGACCCGATATTTTCTATTTTACACTTCAGTAACAATTTTTATGTTATTCATTATACTTACATGTGCACCTTTGACTTTTCCCATAAAGTTAAACATCGTATTTACTATAATTTGTTTCAACTTTTGTGCACAAAAAGACTGTGATTGCGGATAATCAATGCGATACAAAAGTAAATTGCTTTTAGTTTTTCAATGGGCATTTTGAATTTATTTTTCACTGTTTTAGTTGGCATATTTAATGTCAAATTCTTTGAGCAGATATTTTTAGGTTTGACAAATAAACTTAGTTTGAGTTCATCGATGAAAATTTAAATTATAACAAATGAACTAACTTTTATATCTAAAAGGTAACTCAAACTATGACAAAGAAAGTATAGACAATAGAACATAAAATTTTTAGGGTTAGGCAATTATCAAGTTCCAATTTTAAAGATTTTACGACTCACTATTTTTTCCTCATGTTGTGGAATTTGATGGTATAACTATTGACTACTACAATTACTATGTGGCTATTGCAATTAGCCATATATAATATTTTGCATCAAATTTATCAACAAATTTCCCTCACTTTTAAATAATCAATAATGAAAAGTTCTTAAACCATTCTGCGGTTCATTTAAAATCTAATGTTTAATGCAGAAATTTTTCTTTAACAATTCTAGTCTCAAAGATTAATGTAACATTCTTATAGCGAGTCGCCTGCCACTCGGTAGTAAGCACTCTAAACAAGATTTAGTAAGCAGCTCAACTACCTCTGATTCCAAAAAAAGTACAATTACAATAAAAAAGATAATTACTACAACTAAAAAAGTTCTAGTTCATAAATACCTAGCTGACTGCAACCTATAAATAAAAGATATCCGCACACTTGGCTTAGCCACAAAATCATTTGATAAGAACATGGCTCGAAGCTGATGAATGAATAAGAAAATAAACATAAAAATCCAGAAAGTGCTGACTCCGACACAAAAAATATATCAATTAATCATCCATTCTGCCAAACATATATTTCCAGTTGTTGGACTACATGTGCTGGTTCTTTTCGATCCATAAGTATAATAATCTCTTCTCGTGGTTTAGTGGTTTACTGCAGATAAATCATGTTATATGATTATGTTATATAAGTCTAACGCATCCAGAAGAAAATATATGTGTTAAACAGCATGTTTCGATAAATCGGGAATATGAAGCAAATATAACATTTTAACTCTTATACAGTCAAGCATAGTTCACATTTGAAATTAAGATAAATTCAAACAAAGAGCATATGAGTAAATTAACAAGTTTCAGCGATAAAATCTGCAGTGAAACAAGCATATGAAGCTGTTTTCATGATCACAGTAAACTGCAAGCAACAAATCTATTAGTTTGTATAACATGTAACAAAAATGATTATCCCTATAATGTAAGCAAGAGAAGTCTGCCAACAACCGATCTAAACCCCTTATGTTGTTCACAGTTTAAATTTTAATCCGTGCAGTCAATACATTCAAGTGATGCATCGTATTACAATTTCAGAAGGTAAAATATTGACATAAAAGAAAACATACGGTAAAATATTTACTGACAAACAATAACGAACTTTTAGTACGTTAACACTAAACATTAACCAACATGCATTATAAGCTATTGGTGGGATAACTGTGACAAACAACAACTACGTTGCGAGATTTACACAGATTTACACATATTTACACAGGTTTACATGACAGATCTACACAGATTTGTAAAAATTTATACAATTTAACTTTAAAATGTGTGTAATAAAGGTTTATATTTGTAAATCTTGTATATCGTAAGTAAATCGTGTAAATCTTGTAAATCTTGTAAATCTTGTAAATCAGTAACCATGATGATCAGTTGTACCATGCATTGTTAGTAACAGTAAAATGATAATGGAAATGAGATATGGAGATGTTATGCAAATGGCAAGCAGATAAACTACAAATACAGGGCACATGCATACATATTTAGGTGGAAAAATATTACAGATATAACAGATATATATATTGTAAACTTAACAGGTATGCATACAAAGATACTCATTTACTGAAAATAAGGTTAAGTCGAGGTTGATAATCCAGCAGGATCCAAGCCTAATTCTGCAGGAACGGCTAAAAAATTTATATATTTACACATCTTACGACCAGTAAGAAGAAAAACTTATTCCACCAATGCTGTAAAAATATTCGGCAGGCAGCTTTTTGTTTACAAACAATCATTTCATCTTAAATGTGCCAATAAAAACAATCCTCAAGACTTGCAAATATTACCCTGAAAATCTAAAATTTTAGTCCTAGCAAGTGCGCGGCACGACTGAAAAGAATTTTGCCTCCTGATTGCCAGGGTCCAACATAAAAACGTGCAGCATTCACATCTCACACGGCCGCATCGCTCTCTACTGCGTCCACAAGGGAAATAACTTTGGTATAAGATGGGTTCTCGGTACCCACACTCACTTGGTGATCCTGCTTGGCTTCCGCTCCGTTAGAAGGACTTTCTGGGTTGGAGGGTGATCTTTTACCTGCACCCATTTTGAACTTGTTAACTGCGCTTAGGGCCGTTTTCAGGCCCTTCACAGTCTCTATTCGATTTCTGCTCTTTTTGAGGTACTCCAGGTAGCATTTTCTACAAGGCTTTGAGATCTGTGGATGGAAATGGTTATAAAATGGTTAACTTTTAAACTTTATGAATTCCGGATATATGGTGCTTAGGGTGAGTGGGAGTGGGGCGTTAAATAAATTATGACATTACTCGACCTAAATTTCATTCAAAGATGATCACCGCGATAGTTGATACACGATGAACGATAAGAAATTACAGGTGCAAAATTACAAATACATCTCGTAGGAACTATAAGGATTATAATTTTTGACAATAAAATCACGTGAATTCTGTAATTGACAGTACGAGGGATTACACGTATTGCCGTATAAATATTGACAAAAATTGAGAAAAATCCCGCATGAATACACACCTGAACCACTACCATAGCCATCATCATGAGAGCGAAGCTGGCGAAGAGATGCCAGAAGTCGTGAGTGTCGTAGAAGTTGCCAAGGTAACAAGGACTGTTTTGTTCACGTGACCTCCAGGGGTAAATTGACTTGTCCGTAACGGAAAAGACAGTGAAGAAAACAAGCGATATGACCACGACCACGCAACCAAGTAAAACGTATACGACAATACCTGTGAGAAAATATATCCTTAACATTAAAACATTTATTATATGATGAACTTTTTATGAGGTCGAGGCAAGTTTTTACGATGAACAGACAAAACTTTTGCCTGTAAACATTCAATCTTATGTATATCACGATCTTACATATCCCCGCTTCTTTAGTGACACACTTACATGAAAAATTTTCGAAGATTTTAAATGTTATTTTCCCAAATTTTTTGGCCCTGCATTATAAGTTCTCGGTAGTAAAATATTCTTACGTGGTCAGATGGACACAGATTGACCTCCAAAAACAAAGATAGCAGCATTAGATTAAGAGAAATGAGGTTGTAATTAAAGAAACAGATGATTCCCAGAAATGCCGATCTCTGCTCATTGATCTCTGCACTAAAATGGTACTAACCAAATAGAATGAAGAAATGTTTGGAAACAGATAGTTTGTGATTTGCAAGTTGCACTGGTAGGTTGACGAAGTGTTGCAGTACAACCCATATAGTTGGAATGAAGAACACCATCGTCAGAACCTTGAAAAGGAGTTCATAGACATTAGGAAATTATCGTTACATGAACTATATAATCGTTTATCTATGATCATCAAAATTATTTTTGATGGTTAATTAAAAACCATTTTGGAACTTTAACATTTTGGCTGCAGCATATTGACATATATATATAAAATAGTCTGGCAGCCTGCTCTACTACTAATCAAACAACTAATCAAACAACTCACGATTTGCCCAAAGATAAGAACTCCGAGGATGAAGATGGAGAATGATAACTTTTGGAGAAGTGCCATAACAAAACCTGCAGCCACCACACAACAGTACAACAAGAACATTATAGTTTTGATACACTTGGCATGCCTCATGACGAAATTCTGAAAGATAGACATTTCCCATTACGATTTGATAGTTAAATTTAAGTTTTATAATAATACAGGACTATAATCATAAGGTCATATTTTACAATTTCCCCTTTAGGACATTATAATTAAGAAGGTCTAAAAAGCAAAGAATGTATTTTACCGCAGTTTTTGGAACTTCCGCACCATCAATTTCAATTTCCTCATCCACCTCTATATCCACATGTACAGGATTCAAACTATCCGGCCAAAGATCAAGCTTGTAGGCTACCCAAAGCAGAATAATGATCCACCAGATGGCAAAAAATATGTAAAATACGGTAACAAATTGTACCGGTAAACCTGAAATTTCACAGTGAATTTTAACCTGTTCACATGCTAATGTTGTTCATACGACAGAGACATCCCTCCTCCCGGCCCTTTACTATGTGTTTTTGGAGATATTAATTAATTTTTGTTAAGGATAATCAATTACATTTGAAGATTAAATTGTGAAAGTTCGGAGTTTTCAGATTATATCACACAAATAACGTTTTAGATCAAAGCAACTTTTGAAGTTGAATTGATTTTGAATCATGATGATTGAATCATGATGATTGAATCATGATGATTGAATCATGATGATTGAATCATGATGATTGAATCATGATGATTGAATCATGATGATTTAACAAGGAACTGACGATCAGTCATACCCTCATGCATATATCCTGAAGGATCATAAAATCTGATCAATGGCAGTTGATACTGAACACAAAGTACAGCAATACAATTAAAGTACCATACCATGCCAGGTGACAGGGGTATTGAAAATATATACAACGCTAGCCACTTTGTCTAAGGGTGATTTATCGTAATGTATAAAAGCATCATGTTATTGATTTTGAGTATAAATCGCATATTCTAGCTGTGTGTATGTTTAAATTGCTGAAGCACAGAAATTATAAGCTGACATTTCATACTATCTATTCTTTGACAGAATGTCTTAATTTCTGTACATTTTTTATTTATATCGGAAAACTTAAAGAATAACGATATATAAGAAGAAATAATCTAAGAATCTATAAGAAAATCACAAAAAATTAAATAAAACAGTGCAGTGATCAACTTATGCAAATGAGCTGCGAATGCAAATATTTAAATCAAACCTTCTGTCTCAATAAGATTGCCAATGAAATTGAAGAAATAGATTGGTCCAATGAAAAAGGCAAACACCTTTGGAGTTCGAATGGCTTTGTGCTTAGCTATTTCACTGATCCTGTGAATATTGTCACAAATTATTGATTATTAAACGATAAGTTTGTTTGCTATTATAAAGTTTGATCTTAAAGAGCACTAGCAAAAAAATGAAAATCAGGAATGATTCAGATAGCATTAATCTTTTAAAAGTTATATCAAAAAGAAACCTACTTTAGGTCATTGTCTCTGATAGAGTAACCCTCAAAGATGGAGATGATCATAATGATGGAGATCACGAACATGAACAACGTATCGAACTGCATGGATGCATGAGTTTAAAATCAGCTACGTGTAATAGTGAAACCGAACTTAACTAGGGTCTGTAAAAATATGTTAACTTTTAGTTCTTCCAATGCATATTATATAGTCGTCGAAGCGAGCATTTTCGTGATTTTCAAAACGAATTGTGCCCCCTTCCCAAAATACTTTTCTCTATTCTGTCTGCAAACAAGTATGACGATGATCTCTCCAGATAAATGATGTGCTGACATTACCTGGAATATTATCTGACTTGGACAGATATGGTATAGTAGAGAGCCAAATCCTTCGCAGATAAAAGCAATTCCAAATGAGTAGGGGATAGAGTAGTCGAAGTACCTAAATGTAAATAATCACATATCTTTAGTGTAAATAATTACATATCATTAATGGACGTCAGAATTTTGGGGAGGAAATTTTGACATGTCTATCAATGGTCCCCGTCGTCCTGCCCCAGAACATCGTGTCCCACACCATTTTTTTTTCCACATATTTGGCCCCAGCGACCAAAACACTAACCCTAACCCTAACACGTACCCTAACCCTAACGAAGTTGTCTGTTGTGAAGCAGGACGTCAGTGCAGGCCCAAATAGTTGGGTTACAGTGCTCTGGGGCACGATGTTCTGGGGCATGACGTCGGCCACCCTATCAATCTTTCATCATTTTTTGATATCTATTTGTCCTTCATATAGTTCTCGGTAATCAAATGCAGTTACATGCGGTTCACTTGACATAAATTAACAGCTCTAAAAACAAAAATTGTAGAACCATGAGTATCAACAAATAAGCTTTGATATTTTTGAAAATTCCCGACAACTCCCGTCTCCCATAAAATGTATGATAATATGGGTTGCACCTATATTATTTTAATAGTTCTAATGCAAGTACTATTCACAGTGGAATAAGAAGACATAAAACAGGATGTAATAAAATTTTAAATCTTACTTTTCGTGGCCCTTAGAACGGCAGTATGCCTCTGATAAGGAAAAGTAGAGTACGAGAATCACACCATGAACCATAAACGGTAGATTGCTAGCCACACCATTCACAGAAACATCGTAGTGATCTGAGAATTTAAGAGGCTCAAACTTTGTCCTAGATTATTATGTGAAATCGAGGGGTTGCAATAATCAAGATAGTAATAGACAGTCCAAATCCCGTCAATACACCTAATTAGTGAACAATATATATTACCCAAATATGGTCTGAAACACTTTTCGTTGTAGAAGCAGATGTCCCTATCACCTGACTCCTGCATGTCGGCATACTTTGCGTGAACCACCTGTTTTATACTGTTATATATTAAGATGATTAAATTGCAGCTATGTATCGCAAGACAAAATAACCTTTGATTGAGAACGTTAAAAAACTAGATTTGATAAACACGATCTTCTTTCTAGTCAGAGAAAATTGACAAAACCATGCTTCTGTCAAATTGAAAACTTAGATTAAGTTATGACAGTTGGGTCTCGACTCATATTGTGAATTCCAATTAAGAAAATTTTCAATAGTCAAAGTACCTAAAAGGAAATATCATATACCTTTCTATTAACTGAAACTGATTAGTATCATATGCCTTGTAGACACTACCAACTTACTTGGAAAGCACTGACTATGAGAAGACAAGCCAGTAACAGTGTTAGATAGGTTAACCCCTTGTTACCAGACCAAAACCAGTTCTTGATTGTTATCAGCCTTAGAATACAAAAGTTTAATGTGTTATAAAGTTTAATTGATTACAAAAGTTTAATTAATCACAAAAGTTTAAAATGTTTAACTAGTTAATGATACAAAAGTTTTTCAAGTTGGCATATCATGAGGTATAAACACCTTCTAAAATCTAAACTTTACTAGTTTACTAGCATACAATATACATTTTGTAGCAAAGTAAAAAGAATTAATTTGATATCCAAATCCAGTGATATAACAGATTCACCACTTCATCGCTTCAGTTCATGAAGCTATAATGCTGTTTAACATACGGTAGATCTGCTTATACGTTTAGCGTCCGAGAAAAACTTAAGCGGTTAAACTCTTACCAGTGTTTTAATTTCAAGCCTTCAAAGTTCGTATTTTCAACATCGAAAATAGCCCTTGCCAAGAAAGGAATGATTATTCCCAGAAGAGAGACGGCAAACAAGATTCCTATCTCTTTTGCATACTGGTAATCAGTTCGTACCGTCACAGTTATATCAATATCTTTTTCTATTCCCGGATCTCCGAACCTGTGGACAAAAATTGAACATTGATCATAAAATGTTGATATGTAGAGTTGATATTGAAAGAATAATTTAGAGAACACATCCAACTATTTAACACTTATTTTACTTCGGTGTATCCAACAGCCATGTGGTAGCAATGTAATCAGCCAATGACAGGAGCCGAAGGATATGATTTTAAGGCCAGCGACGTTTCAGGTAGTTTGTGCCACCCGAGTATTCACCCGAGGCTTTGCTACTACATTTAACCCTCGATCACGGTTTCCCATTCATTTGGCTGAGTCGACCGGGGGGCTACGTAGATATAGACCCAACGGAGCCCATAGCAGAGTGTCGAAGAAGCTCATCCCATGGCTGGGCAGCACAGAGATTCGATCCCGGGACCTCCCTAATGCTAGTACGATGCTCTATGCTCTGTGCCACTCAGCCACGAACATTTAATGAACATTCATGATAAGGGTACAAGCGGTTAGATTATGACTAATTACCTATCATCCATTACCACAGCAATGATCCATTCACCGCTACCAAGTTTAGGAACAGAGGCTTCCGACAGTGTTATCATTCCAAAGGTAGAGAAGCCTGTGGATGAGTTATAATAAGGTTTCATTTGTTGTTTGTTGATCAGTAAACCATTACGGCGTTTCCTCATCTGAATCATGCTTTCGATAGCTATTTTTTATTAACTGCACCACACAAAAATCGCCATCAATCTTATACTGGTTTCATGATTACAATGATTCTTCTAGTTTTAAAATGAATCAAAGCATTAAAAGTCATATAATCTCCTATTTTTTTGGCTAAAATAAAAACTAAACAAGAAAGAAAAAAACTAATAAACTATAAACAGAAAGCTCACTCAGTCTAAGTGCATTGTCCAGAGCAGCGTTAGGGTTGGTGTAGAAACTTTGCAGGTTGGCGCTATTGTTCGTCACCATCAGTCGAGCTACCAGTCTGTTGTCAAGAGTTTCCGTCTTTGTCGGGTCGAAGAACTGATCATCCGATTCAACCGATATTTGTATGTAACTGAAATTATGAGAACAATTTAGTAAGACAAAGGATTCTCCACCAATATGGTTTGTAACTTTAACTATTGGAATTTCAAATTTATAAGAAAATTGCGTTCAGACTCTGAACAAGAATGATTTATAAAGGAATTAATATGTTAAGTGTAAAAGTAAAGTTTAATTACATTGAAATTAACTATTTTGAAATACAAACCTCCAATCACTAGTAGGTTTGATATCGTCGTCGCTTACTTTGAAACTTTTTACCACCATAGATTTGTATGACACCTTATCACTGGTTTGACCTTTTTGACTTGCCAACTCAACATCTGTAGCTAGAAGCTCGTACTAATTGATATATGTTAGATCAAGTACTCAAATAGTGTAAATCATTTTATAACATACTCATACTGATCAAATCAGCTAGTACAATTACGATGTATTTTGAAATAAACTTGGAAGAGTAAAGTAAGGTAGTATGATTATATTATAGCAATCTATGAAGACACAAGTCATTACAAAATTAATTTTAAGAGTTTAAAATCAAATAAATTATAATAAATCAGAGTTGATCGTATTAAAATTACCTCGATAGAGAACTTTGTACCAGATTCCCCATATGCCTGGAATTTATATGAATTCTTAGGTTCGAAGGGCTTGGAAAACTGAATCGTTTTTCCTTCATCACATTTCAAGTCTTTATATATAACCGTCATTAATGTGCTGAAATTGTCTTCGTTAGGTTGAATTACGTTGATAATTATACACTGATAGTCATATAATAAAATCTGTTTAGGAGTTTCTATAACATTAATAAAAAGAAGATATTTTCATGTTATTTTCTTTTTGAATTAAAATTAGATCATATCTAAATTGAGAGAAATTAGATTATCTTTCGTTCGTTATATTTTCGTAATTATATCCTTTTTCAATCAGTTGCAAGGCAGTTTTTCATACGCAAGTCAAATTCATCAAACAATTGACAAATAAATCATGGTAAAATAGAATAGCTATCACTGTGATTTTAAAAATCGATTTACAATCTTATCTAAAAACCTCGTATCGAAGAGCTTCAATTGCAGATACGTTTCAGTGGCCTCAACATCATTCGTACAACTACTAGTGACTTTAAACACGGCAGTCTCATCCGTCGCTACACCCTGAACATTGAAAGGAAACTAAGCTCGGTGTAGGTTAATAAATTATTATTGAGGATGTTACCGAAGATGTTATGGAAATGTTCTATAACTCCTCAACGTTGTGTATTACTCAGCTCGACCTGTTCTCATGTCTGCTGGTGAAAACTAGTTTTCCTGTCTGGTTTAAACTAGATAAAATAGTCCGGTGAAAAGTTGACCAGAATATATGTCTTACCTCTAAGCAAATTTCAAAAATTTGTTCATACATGCATTAATAAATCGATAATTATGTTTTCCATACTTTGATTTTTAGAACGAGTTAAGTATCTTAGTATCTTACCGTTATCGTTGCATCGACCTCGGCCGTTCTGGACTCCTCGGTAATGTCTCCATCCCACGATGTAGGTCCAGCCGTTGAGGAGGAAATGAGAATCAGCACTAACACCAGTAACCTCATGCTGATCAGTTGTGTTGGCCTTAACGGTGTCCACTCGGCAGTATACAGGGCCCTAAGCAATGTAGCTAGATGATATACATAGCACAGATCGCATTAATGTTGGGAATTAAACAGGAATTAAAAATAGATGGTCGGAGAAAGCACTAACCTTTTTGTCGCGACTTAGAATAATTAAGCAGGAATAAAATATCAACAATATAATGTTGGGTTTCTTGACCCATTTGAGGTTATAGAATTCGAACCGTTGTAGGTCAAAGTTATGCATGCGTCGCAAAATCAACCGTAACAGTATAATTTTTAGAAGGTGCCATGTATATGATATTTATGCTTATAAGTAGGATAGAACTGCTCATGCTCCAAACACAGAAAATGTTGCCTCCATAATTATACAATTATAATCAATTTCCTTCTTGATCTCATATAGGCAGGCGACCCGATATAATTGAGCATGAGAGATCATATTCAGATATAAATTTCTTCAAAATGATAGTCATGGTCTTTGATAAGATGCAGTTGTATTGAAGGACTCATATATAAGACGAATTTCCTATCAAGATGCCAAGCATCTCCGCGATGCTACTAGACAAAAAGATATTTCTGATTTACACAATACAAATCGTTTCGTCTACATTCCGATCGTAACATGTAAAATGAGATTTACTTAGCGTCTTAGCAATATTTCTTCTCGTTATTACGTTATTATCATGACTAATATGAAGTATTACAGATCGAGGTTTTGAAACGTGTTGAGTGATCGTACAAATTATGTCAAAGGAATTGCAACTAAACAATGATTCACTTTTTATCGCATATGTAACAATCAAAAAAGAGGCCTGTCATATATATATATTTACAGATCTTACGCTCGATAGAGTACTGAAGTTGTTTGGTATAATCCAATTCCATTGAACTATAGGAAAACTAGTATGTATTTACAATGAGTCATTTATAACTACTGCATCGAGATAGAACCTAGGTATAATATTCGATAACACGATTACTTATACGATTATTATCAAAGGAAATGAAACAAACAACATCTAGACAACCATAAAACAATCCTTCAGATAATCGTAAAGTTTATTGCATGTGATAATCTAAAATGTTGCAATGAGAAACGTAATCACAGCCTCCGTCCATGGGTATGGTGAAAAGTTTACAGATTGATGCATGACAGGCTATTAGAGCTTAGATGGCAGTGTACTGGTGTAGCGAATCTGTCTACTACAGCAAATATATAATACGTGTTGCCAGGCAACTGCTTCTTTACTTTGACAAGCTTTGAATAATCATGATTTATTTGCTACTACAAACAACAAATCTTACAAGTGATCATCAAGTCAGAATTTTGCTGTACATCAAGATAGAGATATATGTACTGTTTACATAAGCAAGCAAGTGAATACAACGACTGAGAGCAGGTCTGCACAGAGCATTCATATGAAGCCTTGCCTGAGACGAATCGGGTGTAAGTAATTATGTGACATGACTTAAGATTATTGAGGTGCAAAAAGTGGCATCAAGCTTTTAAAGGTTCAGAGTAAGTTTATTTGTAGACCGGGAACAATTAGATTCTGTTATATTTTTATGTATATTAATCAAAAAGTAATATTCAAATGTATGAATCATATAAATAGTAATATTAATTAGGTAAATATCGAAATATCGTCGACCAACCAACTACTGAATGTCAAAATTCAAAGAATCATAGTCGAGTCTGTAAGAAAAAAACTCGATTTTGTAGGTATTTGATCAGTAACAAGACTTTATTCCAAAAGTAGGTTACTTCAGCAAAAAAAACTGTTCTGAAACAAAGCAAATAAAGCAGAAATTATAGTCACGTGAAAGTCAATATTTGCCCAGCAGCGCTCGATTCAGTCATTCACCTCACTTACTATGTTCAATGTAATTCACACAGTCAATACGTTCATATTCAACATCAGCAGGTAATCTCAGATTAACATCAGATTAATCTATGCACTTCCCGTATAACGGGATTTATGTAACCATGACTTATAGTTGCACTGTTTGTGTGGAAGTTAGCTGTACATTTTGTATTTGACGAGAAAGCTCTCTTCAACGAACAATTAAGAATCAATAGCAGTGAATAAACACTGCAGAAAAATTCTTCAAAAAAAGAATCTTATATGTATAACGGTAAACCTTAAACATCGTTTAGCAATTATATATTATACAATTAACAGATACATCGATGCTTACTACGAAATGTTACCCACTGCAGGCATCCAAACTGAAGTTAACTAAATGCTATGCATATAATACTGTAATATGCGTACTTATGTATATACACACAATTATACCTGAAGCGCTGTATAAATCTGCAGTACGTGTTTACACATATACTATATGTTCATTAGTATAACTATATATACACATTGTAACCCTAGCTGTACAACCAACAAAACGACAACATGTGTCTTGTCAACACAGTGATTATCTGTCAGCTGCAGATTCGGTTGTCAGTGCTTCGGTACTCGAGGTACTGCAGTTTTTGCTTTAGCGGTTTCTATATATAGGCATTATGAAGGGAGTGTACTATAAGAAACTACCAAAAGGAATACTTAACCACGGAATTAGAGACACTTGATCTCAGCAAGTAAGGTTTCAAAGCCACTTAGGCGTTTCAAACCATAAAAAGGATTTGACCAGAATTTTTCCATTACTCTCATTCCAAAAGTGTCTTTCTCCTGTCTCTTCGGCAACCTTTCACATAACTCCCCTCATCCTTCATCCTATATCTCACTTTATTTTCCTCTCTCATATCCCCCTCTCACTCAGCTCCTTAGAAAACAGGCATAGCACCATTTGATGCTATCCTCTTGTGGGTTTTTTATGTAGAACCAGTCTCTCCTAAAAAAACTTTTTAAAGCATAATTGTTCACCTCACTGTAAAAACTCTATATGGCAACAAGTACAGAGCACAAAATTGATTGTAATCCCATCAGCATCCAACAATTAGCTAAATCGTGATTTATGCAAACTGCATGAATCTGCAGCAGTTAAGGCAACGTCAAGCACAACGCAGAAAATTGATATCGTGCAACACGGAGTCAAACCGTGCTTAAAGCAGGTTATTGAAATACACTGACAGTGAAGCTACACATTACGTACATCGAAGCGAATTCAGAAAGATAGTATTTAGCAAGCAAGCTGCACATCGATCTTGCTTGCTTGTGTAATATACATTAAACAGAAGGAAGCATTACAAATAAGACAAGAGAGCTCTAGATCGTGGCATAGTGGGTAAAAGATTACCCAAATTACGTTGGGACGAACGATCAGTATCAATGTACAAATCGTATTAGTTCCATAAACAAATCTATATAAGTATATAGACAGCTGTGTAATACATGGAGAATACATATGATATACATTCAGTGCAGAACCGGTAAAACAGCAGACGGAGCAACACTCAGCTTAAGAGTCTACAAATTAGGGGATGAAACGAAAATAGACAGAGTTTGTAACCTCATCCCCCTGCAGAGTGCGGCTGGTTGAGGTCACCATCGCATGGAATGTTTATTATCAGCTCTATATAGTCTAGTATATAGTAGTATATATAGTAAGCGCCAATCAGTTCATTTTCCATGAGTGTGGGTTTTAGGCAATTTCGCACTCAACAAATGCCATTAGAAGAGCAACAATATATTTCAATTTTGGCGCTTGGCGCCCCTACTTATACTAGCGGCAAAGAGAGATAGTAGATTGTGGTACCCCTTTAGACCCCTATATATGTGCAGTCTGGTTGAGGGATACCAGGTGTTCTTGAAATAGTAATGGAGTTTGCGAGTTTTGAGCCATAACTCGATCGAGTGGTATATGTTTCATAATTGGGCATTAGAGATATGGTTATTATCTTATTCAGGATCGCGACACCAGCTGGGTTGAAACATTCAGAGTCTAAAACTCTAAAACAAAAATCGTGTCGGCTTAAATATCTGCTTCGTACACATCATGTGTTTCGCAGTTAAAATACTTCAGCCATACCACAACATATCACAACCTTTACCGATCAGTGCATACCTCTGGGAGTAGAGCTTGCTCAAATTGAGGACCAAAAAAGGTCCCCTCCGCAATAAAATCCAATCAAAATAAAAAGATTTAATTTTCTGTATAAGTGAGTGTGGTAAGCATTAATAGCACTATAATAAAGGTCCAAACCATGCCATGAAGCAATCGCATAGGGGAGAGAGGAGAGAGTGATCTGGAGAGAGGAGATCAGCAGACAGAGTGGAGTGGGAAGAGTTAAGAATGGAGGGTGGAGAAGGGAGAGTGAGGGAGGAAAGAGGGTCAGGGGAGGAAAGAGGAAAGAGGAGTGTAGGGAAAAGAAAGGTGAGAAAGGAGAGTAAAAAGAGGAGAGAAAGGGGAGAAGAGGGTGGACCCGCGGTAGTGCAGAGCCTGATATAAGGTTGGGAAAGAAAATTGGAGATCGCATGATTTTTTGAACACAAAAATAATTAAGCCATATTTTGCTTTAGTATCTGTATATAATGGTTGATACTATAAGTTCAAATTATGACTATAAGAGTGATAATTAAAAGTAAGTTATTGATATGCATGAGCTTTATAAAAACATTTAATAATTTTTGTAAGCCACTATTTCATTTATATCCCACGCTTTTTCTGCATGCACTCTTTTATATATTGCTTTTCTGCATGTTCACGGTTTTAAGCATTGTTTGACAGTTTTTAATTGCCAACATTTAAATGTTTAGGTGACTCTGCATCACTCGATGAAAAGTGCAGATTGATTTGTGCAATGGAGCATTGCAAGAGGACAAGCTTACTAACGTTACCCACCTCTATGTACTGTATATTAGTAATCAGCATGAGTTTACTCAAAGTTGTGTGCATCACTCGCTCACTGAGATATCAGTATGCAATCTTATCATTCGTAACGCAACTTTATTTAGATTCAATATTATACTTTGTTAATATGATTTTGTGAATCTTGTAAAAGTTCGGTGTTAATCCTGCGAGTAATTCAATTCTCTATATATAAAAGTTTTATACGAAGTCACGCACAATATGTAAAGTAAATGTAAAACATGAGTTCTTAGTAAATATTGAATAGGGAAAATAAAGCGGGCCGACAAAAATTCGGGAATTAAATCATGACCTAGCAAAAACTCTCAAGAGGCCATATTGTGAAGCTTTCGTTCATGAACGTAAAATTATAACAATCAGCATTGAAACTAAGCGACACAACATGGCAGACAACAGTACACATTCTCACATTCTCCAACATTCTCTACACAGATTGTAGAAACTGAAGTACAGTATAGGGCAACAATAGAGGAATAGGAATTCTATCAAAGGTTTAAACAGGTTGAAACGTATGTAACGCGGCCACATCAAAAATTAATCTTAATGTATCTTCTGACAAGAAAAGGCAGTGTTTCGGTTTTTGATGTGAGGGAGAGGTATTAGAAGGATGGAGGGAGACGGGTGGAAGCGGAGAGAGGATTGATGAAAGAGAAACGTTGGGGGAGATGGAAGGAGAAAGAAGGGGAAGGGCAGTCGGATAACGGGGGATAGAGGAACGAAAAGGGTTGTTAACTTGTTAAGGGAGGAAGGAGAAAGGCTGTAGGAGGAGAGAAGGGGAGGAGTTGGGAGAGAAGGAATTAGACGGAAAAGAGTGGACGGATAATGGAGAGGGAGTCATGATAAACCGGCTGGATGACGGGGTGCCTGTTAGATACACAAAGCGAAAATGAGCGGCACCAATAGCTCAATAGAGCAATTTAGAAACAGGTTGAAATGTATATTATACGCGGCCTCATTGAAAATAGATCTTTTTTTGATTATTTTAGTCTTACAAAAGAAGTAAGAGACTCTACTATATAGTCGGCAGGCAATTATATAGTCGACCTCGGATCATACAAGATGCCCCAGGTAAAGTAGAGCAGGTGCAGTAGAGCAGTAGAGCAAGGTGTTATTTTAAAGACCGCTGCGGATCTAATGATAAATTCGGAACCAAAATCAACTCGTGGACAGCCGCTAATACAAATTCGGATTTGATGTGCTGCGATTTAACAATTAAGACCGCGGGCGGACGTTTGGAATCT
The DNA here is from genome assembly GCA_000226015.1 of Mnemiopsis leidyi. Classification (NCBI taxonomy): domain Eukaryota; kingdom Metazoa; phylum Ctenophora; class Tentaculata; order Lobata; family Bolinopsidae; genus Mnemiopsis; species Mnemiopsis leidyi. The sequence goes on along the minus strand of JH155504.1, from coordinate 73,515 downwards.
GGAAAGTGGATTATAGGATAAGAGATCATTCAAGGTTTATACTTACTGAGTTACTGACCATAACCATTTATGAATTAGAACTAGGGTTAAAGTTAAGCTAATTAGTAGTATGGCTTTGCCTTGATCATAGCATTAATTTGCACTCAGCATCGCCTCGTGCAATTAATGTTGTAATCGCACTATGCACGTGCAAGTAACCTTGAGTCTACGCTGTTTAATTAGCGTATACAATCAATGATTGCGCCATTTTCCAAATGGAACTACACCAGTGCAGTTGAACGCTCTTAAAGAGAAAGCTACCGTACACACACTATAGTCCTATATAAATGAACTATAACTGGCTAACTACTTAACTAAGTTTGCTAAGACTAGAGAAGGATAGCGTACTATAGTACTATAATGAAATAACGAAATAACTACTTAACTAAGTTTGCTAACTGCAGTGTGCAGTGTATACTGCATAGACTATATATACGCCAAGATTAGCTTACAGTCAAACAACTTAACTAGTGCCTTTAACATAGCGACTAGCACAAAGGTGAAACTAAAACCTAGACATATAGAGGGAAGCAAAAATACACTCATGAGTTTGGTCCAATAAGCCGCGCGTGAAATAAAACAAAGGTATAATGCGTTTATATTGGAATTTACTTCCTACTTTCCTATAAACGCAGCTGACAGCCCTTAACTAAATCTGATTGCATGACATCATCAAAGAAAGATCACTAGATCTCATCCTAGTACGTTGATGCACAGAAACATGAAAATATTTGATACGACTAAGGACTGAAGGCATTTTGCTATCTAATTAGGTATGCAGCTATATGCCGTATGCAACCCCGCTGCATTCTGCAATCCGCGTATAAAATTAAAACTATAAAGCTCTTGCACAAATTGGTACTTTTCTATAATGTAATCGATTGTAATCATCATGTCATTAAGTTTGCAAGGTTTGCGAAAACAAAAGTTCGCAAGGTTTTTCGGAGTGTTGGTATTTGGAGTTTGACCGCTTGCAGTTGTTACAATGTTACAATTTATTGTCCATTAATATACTTAATTAACATCGAACGTTAATTTACGTGAAACAATACGTATTTCGGATCTATATTACAAGACGACGATAAAAGCAAGGAGCACTGGCCACCTATATTTATT
>JH155504.1:27700-44926 GCA_000226015.1 Mnemiopsis leidyi | reverse complement strand
CGCGTTATCACGTGCAGGTGCCCGTTCGTCACGTGCAGGTGCGCGTTACGCACCCGTGCACGTCCGTTAAGGGGTCATGATTCGACCGATTTCCACAGCGACAAACGGAAAGAAGCCCAAAGCTAGCTGATGCTTACTCACGAAGTTTGAGGGAGGACGAAACAGATCCTCGTGGTCTGGACTTTCTGGGTGAGATAATTATCATCGTCTGGGGGCCGGTTAACTTTGACAAAGCGATTTGCAAGTCCGAATTGCAGCTGTGAAGTTGGGAAAATCTAATTTTGCTGGGCGTACCAGTATGATTCCGCAGAACGGGATGTCGGGATACTCAAACATAGCTGCCTTTCGTACTCATAGTAAATTACCAAAAACCAATAAATTGGTTGCTCCCTTTGACCGGGGCGGGGGAGAGTCTCTTGGCTGATCCATGATCTCTCTAAAAATAAAGTGATATTCCGTTTTAGCCCGGGGTAACAATTAACCTTCACTCCGTCAACTCGGTCGCTTGCTTTTGAGTTTTTATAAATTTACTAGGTACCAATTTTTCTGGTAGTGTTAGCATTATTTGGGCAGGCTTTGCTTGTAGTTGTAGATGACAGATACAGTTGTGAGGATAGCAATACTTTTAAAATTTAGTAGCGCAAAGTGGTAAGGTAAAAAATCTTGTCAGACGTTGCCTTACCTGCTGCCGTAAATGGTAAAGCGGCAGCCCTCGCGCGCGAAGCGCGGCAGGGAATTGAAAAATTTAATTCGAAAGTTGAAAATGGGCCGCAACGCAAGGCAAAAAAATCTACGTAGGCGTAGCCTCAACGGGCGATGCGCGTCGCCAGGCCAAAAATGAGTGACAGCGTGTGATGGCCGCGACAGTAGGTTATCAACCTACAAGCGTAGCCATGCCATAAAAACTCAAAAGCAAGCGACCGAGTTGATGGAGTGAAGGTTAATTGTTACCCCGGGCTAAAACGGAATATCACATTATTTTTAGAGAGAACAGCCAAGAGACTCTCCCCGGTCAAAGGGAGCAACCAATTTATTGGTTTTTGGTAATTTTTTACAAGTAACCAGCAGATTTGAATTGAATTAATTTAAAACAGTTGTTAAGAATTGAATTAAGATGACGAAGTTCTCGTTTATTTCACTATTTCTCCGACTTTCAATCAATAATTGGCTTGATAAAGTACGTCCCAATAAAATACAAAATTGTGTATTATCAATCTGTTGATAGTCATGATTATTTCAGGAAACTCAATAGGCAAAACTTCACAAGAGTTCAGACAGCATTCTAAACACTTTCCCTATGTTGATACCAAAAGTTTGAAAAACAGTTGAAAATCTGTACAAAAAAGGTTGAACTGAAAAACAGAATATTGTGAAGAAATAATATGCCGACAGACTCGAAGTGAAGAGTACCTTATAAATACCTGTTCTGTAAGAACTAAGAAGAACTGTTTAATCTGGGATATTGATTTTCGATATGGTTTAAGGCAGATTATCATATGAATGATAAACATCTGAATTAAACTGAATTTTTGTACTGCAAGTACTGAAATGATTGTTGGTAATTCACAATCAGTACAAAAAACTACTAATTTGTTTTACAGATAATCGTGTGTGGATTAGTCATTTGATTTGAGCAAGATTTTGAGTTTTAATCAGTAACATTATACCCATTATAAGAAAATATTCAAATCATAGTTTTGAAACATCAAACATGATATCATGACATTTTGTTCAAATTCCTTGTATCAAAGTATTTAATACACAAACATATAAAAATTGAAATTATCGTAAAAATTTGCGAATAAAAAGTTTACATTGTCCATTCATAAATAACGCAATTACATTTACCGTTGATACGATCCAAATTATTCACATAGCAGAAACATGCACTGCAGCACCAAAATGAGTCTCTCTCTCATCATCAGTCAGTTTTTCATTCACGCTTTGCCACAACGTTTCCTGCATCAGCTGCACAAGGAAATGTTGATGTGATATGTTATCTGAATAACAAAGTCTCAACTCATTTCAGTATTTCACTCATCAACACCCCTCAATGAATTGACAACCTAAAATCTAAATGTTTATTGTAAGCGCAGCTGATGGGTCAAGTAATCACGAAGTTTGGAACAGTTTACACACAGGGACGGGTGAATCGAAGTAGCTGACGCCAATGACTACAACGAATCTTTGCTGGCTAGGCAATAACTGCCTGCACTACAAAATATAGTTATTCACTAATATTCCCTTATCTATTTCTGATGTCAGCATCATTCAGCTGTAGAAGGCAGAGTAACGGTTGAGCCTTTATTTGATACTTATGATAGCCATGGTCTTCTGAATAACATCTAGGGTTTTATTGGATATGAAAACTACGAGTGAATTCGTATAACGTTTCTCGATGAATAAATTTCATCAGGATAAAGAGCTGCTTATCCTTTTAGGATGGCCTGTAAAGGTCTTTTAGGGAAGTCCACACTGATCAGTAATTGTCTTTACAATGATCTCTTATCAAGGCTTAGTCTTTGCAGCAGAAAGTAGACGGTGGTCGTAGACTTTTGAATTGATATTCGATTATCATGGGAAAATGTTCTGTTGCTTTTCCGAATTTGCATGATGAGCTTATCTTCATGGTTGCCGGTAGTTATAAGCGCAATCGATATGTCTCTTCTTCACTTCTTTTTGTTCTTCTTTCCAAACTCACTTTCGTAGATAGCACTCAAGCTCTACAAACATTATTTTGTCATAAATAAAGATTATAACTATCACCAAATGTAAACGAAGATTCTTCTATGTTTTATGATAACCAATTATATTTTACAGAAAAGACAACCAATATAATCAAACTAAAGCCCACACATTGCATCCTTTGAAACAAGGTATATTGAGAAATATAAGACCTACCAATCCACTAAACCCTCCGGAGGATCCCATGGAGCTGGCGCTTGACTCTGACAAACTCCTCCTATACTGACGATGTCCCGAAGAACCAGAGGAGGCTGGGTGTCTGTTTCTGTCACAGCCTCCGTAATTTTCTGAAGAAACACAATGATCACTGAGCAGAGAATTCAAACAACGTGGCCTTCAAAGATTCACAAATTCATAGTCCCATTGTGATTATGAAATCTAATGAGATTTTGAATAAATAGGAAAATAGGAAATTACCTAGGCTGCCAAATCCGCTGGATCCGAAGGAGGATCGATTGTTTTCTTGTTGGCTGTGAGGACTTCCAAGGTTGAAAGAATTAAAACTGCTACTTCTGCCAGTCGACGAAGAGGATGAGTACCCTGAAATCGGGTTACTGTGACGATAACTGCAAAAAAGCCAAAATCAATCAGGTTTCCCGTCTTCTGCTTGTTTAATGTGAATTTCAAATGACGTAATAGTTTAAAGAAGTAAATCAGCAATAAATTAAGTAAATTATTTGGTGTGAAACTGTAACTGGGGATGTTTATCTTATAATTTCTAATCACCTGAATCACACAGACTATTTGACCTTCCCTTGGAACTGCTGGGGTTGTTCTGTCGGTGAGGTGCTGCAAATGCACCGCCACCACCACCGCCGTTGTCGGGTCCATATCCTCCTCCGCCACCATTGTTTCCGGTGAAAAACGAAAACTTAGATTTGTCTTTTTGGGCCAGTTTATCAGTCGGTATATAGTTCTTGAATTTGCTGCTCTGGTTGCTTAAACCGCTACTTCCAGCACCACTTGTTGACCTGGAAACATTATTGGTAATCAAATAGATATAGCGACAAATATAGTAAAGAATTGTTCGTAACCAAATAACCAATCATTCAGTGAGTTGAACAATCACATGACTAACAGGGTTAAGATCTATAAGCAAAGAAACTTTTTATTCATGGTCACGATAATACTATGAGTACGAAAGGCAGCTATGTTTGAGTATCCCGACATCCCGTTCTGCGGAATCATACTGGTACGCCCAGCAAAATTAGATTTTCCCAACTTCACAGCTGCAATTCGGACTTGCAAATCGCTTTGTCAAAGTTAACCGGCCCCCAGACGATGATAATTATCTCACCCAGAAAGTCCAGACCACGAGGATCTGTTTTCGTCCTCCCTCAAACTTCGTGAGTAAGCATCAGCTAGCTTTTGGGCTTCTTTCCGTTTGTCGCTGTGGAAATCGGTCGAATCATGACCCCTTAACGGACGTGCACGGGTGCGTAACGCGCACCTGCACGTGACAACGGGCACCTGCACGTGATAACGCGCACCTGCACGTGACAACGCACTAACGCGCACCAGCACGTGAAATCGCGCAAGGTGCACAATTAGAGGTGTGGAGTGGTTAGCTACCTGGTCTGGGAGAGTGGTGGTGGCATTGGCCTTCCCTCTCTGTTTGAATATTTCTCTTTGGCGTGTCTTTCGAGTCCGGCCATGTAATCGCCGTTCAACATCCCTTCATTTATACCTTATAGAACGTGTATAGAAGTGCAGAGGGACGATAGAGCTATAAACATTAAATATCATGCTTAATTATCTTAATTATAGTAGAGGCAAAGCTAAAAAATAGAACATACTTTTAAGTGTGCTGGCACAGGATGACTATACGAGAAAGCAAGATCTATCGCAAAATCTCAAGCCTAAACAGAAGACGGAGTAGAACTTGTTGGTTAAATTGCAATAAACTTTGAAAATTTGCAGGTTTTAACGAAGTTAAATCAGCGATAACCTGTCAAAGAAACTAAGAAACATTTCTAGATCACAAAAAGAGTCGTAAAGCTGTTGCAATGACTACATTCCAAGGTTTCATGACATTTCTGCTAGTTGTTGAAAACATACAAGTGTGGCTGATGCCCCTTTCTTACACTTCTTAGAGTATTAACATAGACAATATCTAATTATCTACGAGATTATCATAAAATGACGACCATGGAAATGTAGCTATGACTATATATAAGCTGGAATTATAGCTATAGTTTAAACATGTGTATACATGAGTGTCATAGTCAATACAGTGAACAGAAGCATTAGAAGAGAAAGGTGCTAATGTGTTTGCAGTACCTACGAGTCCTGACTGCAAAGTCACGTCAGACTCTAAAATAACCCTTACACTTACTGAATAAAAACACTTTAAATTATACAGAACGATGTTAAATCAAAGAAATATGACAAGGTACTTAGGTAAGGTAAGTATAATATGAATTGTGAAAATTATCACAGACTTTAGGCCTACGAAATTACGAAGTTGCATTCTGAAGATCAGGGTAGGCAGCTTATATTTGTCATATGATCCCGTAACGCACCGTCCTTAGGTCACATTGAGCGTTCATAGATTTACTAGAAACAACGAGGTTAAATTAGGTCACATTGAGCGTTCATAGATTTACTAGAAACAACGAGGGTAAATTTAGTGAGCCTTCCGCCATACGATGCACAATGCAAATTTCCGGTGTTAACTGTCGCTAACGGAAACAGCGTCACTGGCCTTGAAAATCATTCACTTAAATTTCATACTAGGTTTAAAAAGGCGCATCAATTCATTATGACATTGAATTAGGTGCCCTGCATTTTAGATAAATCAGTGTCAAGATATCATGTGAGAAAAGTTGCAACAATTTTCCCAGCCAAGAAAACCTTGACGTCCGCTCAAGTTCAGAACATCAGAACATTAGCGTGGGAAATGACGTCGGTAAAAACCCGGACTCATTGGCTAAGCTAAAGTAAAGCTAGATAAGACGTTTTGCTTATTGGTGTGGGAAGGGCGAACTGTGAATCTAGCGATGATTCCGTCACTCACTAATTTGGGGCTCCCAGCTACAAGCTCATAACCAGGTTTCTGTTTGGGTTATAGGAAGAGTCAACGTGCCCTGATCTAATGAGAGGGGAAAGCAGCGAAGTTTCTCGACTCCGTAAATTCGATTTAGCTCTATCCACTCCTAATGACTGTTATTGTGGAAGAAAAATCGCTGGGCAGCCTGCCATTTACTAAAAATACTCATGTATGTAATGTAGCGGCTATTGTGATACTAGCTTACTTGGGAGCATTGACTGAAACTTCAAATAGTGGCTGTAGGAACGCGTTTTATAGGGAACTGTAATACAAATTGCGTTTACGCCAGATATTTAAAGGAGATTGCAGTTGAACCATTGATATTATCGTAATGCCAAAGACTGTACATTCTTACATTTATCAACCTGATACTTAGTCCTCGCAAGATAAATAAATCGATCGCTAAAATCGAGATGTTTCATTAAGAAAATCAAGAAATACAGAAATACAGAAATACTCGCAAAAGTAAGAAAGTATGATCTTTTCAACGCTTGCTTATTTGACATGCGAACAGTATATAGCGGCATTAAATCAGAAATGCAATGTGTTATGCACTAAACTTTAAGAGTATAGTGAGGTCATGTCTACATCTTGTTTTTAGTGCTACAAGAACTTGTATTGCTGTTGCTATTACTATTTACTGTAGAACTAGATACGGTCTAAAGTATCAAACACTGCAGAGGAAAAACCTGTAAGCCCGAATGGCGGTCTCCAATAAACATTTTACAAGCTTTATACAGGCGAAAACTTTGGATTGTCTGACGGTACCAAGCTCTCCAAGATCTGCTATGATCAAACGAATCTCATGTGACCATCATGATTTAGGATTGTGATCATTTGGGACTGTAACCATGGCAGCTCCAATACGTAAACACACGTACACAAGCCGGTTAAAAACGACAAATAATACACAGCAAGAGTTTCTTTGTCCGTGCGTCACGTTGCATATTTTTGTTTTGAAGTACTGGCTGCAGTGCATGTCATCACCATGGCAACAAACACTCGGGACCCTTAGCAACATAACTTAGCAACATTACTTAGCAACATTAATTAGTATCATTTATACTTAGGAACATTACTTAGCATCATTACTTAGCATCATTACTTAGCAGCATTACATTACTTAGCAGCATTATTAAGCAACATTACTTAACAACATTACTTAGCAACATTACTTAACAACATTACTTAGCAACATTACTTAGCATCATTACTTAGCAACATCACTTAGCAACATTACTTAGCATCATTACTTAGTAACATTACATAACAGCATTTATACCTAGCAATATTACTTAGCATCATCAATTAGCAACATTACTTAGCAATATTACTTAGCAACATTACTTAGCAACATTATACTTAGCAGCATTACTCAGCATGAACATTACTTAGCAACACGGATAACCATCGTGCATTGATAGATAAAGCATTGTTTACTTTTGAGTCGGAAGCGTTATACTTATTAGCATTTAAGGGGGCAAACTATTTTAGCTGAACGTTAAATCATGAGATTCAGCATCAGGTCACCATAAATGCAATCTAACGAAGGGGATTATAGTAGAACATGAAGACATCAATTCTAACAGATTGGAGGCTAATGTGATGACAACATCTTGCAGCTAAAATTCAATATTTCACCAAAAACAAACTACATTAAGAAGCTAAACCTTTTTTCTGTAAAAATATTAATGACAAGTTGATGAATCACCTGAAAATACATTGATTCGTTGAATTTAACAAATAATTAGCTTAATATGACGGGATGTGTTTGCTTGAAACCAAGCTTAATGCTTTTACAGTTAAGGGGTGTATTAATACTGTGATAGTTGCCTGTGAAATTTAAGATTTGAAAAATCCAGACTTCATAATACAGTCATAAAAATTGCACAAAAATCCCTTAATGGAAGCGCCTATAAGCCGACAAAACCATCGAGTCTGATCTGAAAAAGCCATCAAAGCCTCCAAGCCTGATTTGACAGCAAATAAAAGCAGTGCCACAAAGGCTATTTGGGAATTAGTGAGGTTGAAAGTTATATTAACTAATTATACCCCCCCAGTATCGAGTGGCAGGTCGGTCACTTGACTTGCATTATGAGTTGGAAGCCGACCAGAACGCAAGCAATACTTCTCACAGCTTCCTGCCTGGTCGTGGTGGAAGCAGGGTTTGCTCTGCTTCCCTTAATTCACAACATCAGATAACAAATTGTTGACAATTTTTTTACTGATTTTTCGAAAGAACTTTAAAATTGATTTTCGAGAAGACCTCTTGGTGTTTGTCACATGCAGTTCTACACAAGTTACTAAAAATAGATTGCAAGCGATGTCTAGTGAGATATCGATAGTGCTGAGCATAAACCATGTTGGCCCTTTTTAGAAGAATTGGCCCGAATTTATCTGTTCTTTTAAAGTTTTAATACACATGTTAAAATGTGGGGTTTCGTCCCTCTAATTTTTTGACTCCTACTTCTAGATTCGATAACTTTTCTAAGGCGGCGAAAACAAAAGTTATGTGTAGCTACACTGTAGCTATAAGGAATGTCTAAACTAGCGAGGGAGTCTTTATATTCCCAGTACCGGGTAGTCACATTACCGTGTAGTCACATAAGCTGTACGCCTGTAGCTATATCTTCTGATGTGGAAGATGGCATTCAGCGTATTTTCTGATGTGGAAGATGGCATTCAGCGTATCTTCTGATAAGGAAGATGGCATTCAGCGTATCTTCTGATGTGGAAGATGGCATTCCGCGTATCTTCTGATAAGGAAGATGGCATTCAGCGTACCTTCTGATGTGGAAGATGGCATTCGGCGTATCTTCTGATGTGGAAGATGGCATTCGGCTTATCTTCTGATAAGGAAGATGGCATTCAGCGTATCTTCTGATAAGGAAGATGGCATTCAGCGTGCCGTTATAAAAATCCCTTATTTCAAATATATTTCTCATCTTGGGTCATTTCGGTAACTACATCTAACCGAATTTAACGATTTCTAAATTACTGTTTGACATAAACACGGTTTATTTAAAATTCCAAGAATTTGGCGTGACAGCCAAAGCTGTCTCGTCACTATTAATCATATTAACTTGAAAATTGACAAACCAAATGTCCTGATCGTAGCTTTGGACCGAAATTTTTCACTGTGCCCAGATCAATTTTTTTCTTCGGTCCTTTAGCTTTACCAGACGTCAGCTTATCCGTTTTACTTATCCAAATAAAATTATGGGGTGCTGTTTTTATACCAACAAGACCCACAGTATAATTTTTCTTTAGTTGACAGTGCCTACATACATTTAGTGACATCCAGACTGATTTGGTTCTTACCTTAAGACATTCTAGACTCCAGCAAGTGGCGTTTCCATGGAGACCAGCAATATCACGTGGTGTTTCCATGGAGACTAGCAATATCACGTGATGTTTCCATGGAGACCAGCAATATCACGTGATGTTTCCATGGAGACCAGCAATATCACGAGGTGTTTCCATGGAGACCAGCAATATCACGAGGTGTTTCCATGGAGACCAGCAATATCACGTGATGTTTCCATGGAGACCAGCAATATCACGTGGTGTTTCCATGGAGAGTAGCAATATCGCGTGGTGTTTCCATGGAGACCAGCAATATCACGTGGTGTTTCCATTGACACCAGCAAAATCACGTGATGTTTTTATTGGGACCACCAATATCACGTGGTGTTTCCATGGATACCAGTAATTTCACGTGATGTTCCATGGAGACCAGCAATATCACGTGATGTTTCCATGGATACCAGTGATTTCACGCGATGTTTCCATGGATACCAGTAATTTCACGTGACAGTACGGCTTGTTTGCGCCCCTTGTCACGTGACTCGTCGTAATTGTGTTAAGATAAGAAATGTTCTGTGATGTGGTACCAACTATATTTCCCCTTGTCTGTACGTACTCAAACATCTGATATGGCATTGGTAAGTGCAAACAGTGCTCAACTAAAGAATTGCTTTATTGCTTTAACCAGCAGAGTGCCAACAAGCTCATGACTAAAATTAAACTTTTGAGGTAACTAAGCTGTTAAAGCTGTTAAAACCGTGAGAAAATTGGAGTTACAAGATGGAAGTCGTATGACACTAACACAGTTACAGGAGACTGTAAGCTCCTTTAATGGTTGTCTGGAACCTAATTGCCTGCAATGCGTGTCTGGAACAGTACTTCTCTATAAAAAGAATCGGTTAACTCTGAAATGGCTGCGACGGGGCCCCTGTTCGCAGAAACAAGTGTCCTCGTCCCCGACAGCGCAATTGAATTATCGTCTGGGTATTAGATTAACAAATTGTACTTTGTACGTGACATAAATTATACAACAATCTGCTGCTACGAGTGATAGCTAGGTACTCGAGGAAGATAATTATACTGTGACAAACGATCGGTAAGAGATTGAACTATTAAACGTTTCCTTAACAATTGAAAACAAACGATCGGTAAGAGATTGAACTATTAAACGTTTCCTTAACAATTGAAAACAAACGATCGGTAAGAGATTGAACTATTGAACGTTTCCCTAACAATTGAAAACAAACGATCGGTAAGAGATTGAACTATTAAACGTTTCCTTAACAATTGAAAACAAACGATCGGTAAGAGATTGAACTATTGAACGTTTCCCTAACAATTGAAAACAAACGATCGGTAAGAGATTGAACTATTGAACGTTTCCTTAACTTGAAAACAAACGATCGGTAAGAGATTGAACTATTGAACGTTTCCCTAACTTTAAACTGAGTAACAACCAGATAGGTACCCATAGGTTTCCATATGCGCAATGACTTAGCCTAGATACAGCACCGCGGGGTAAACTGTGACCCTGAGGGCTCCAATAAACTCATCATCTAAATGCGTGAGAGAGACCCTGATTGAATAATATTATTACAGCGAGACCACAACCCACGTTGTCGTTATTAAACTAATGTAAGCAATAAGTATTTACCTGGGTAAACATTTATACAGCGTAGTTTATATCAGTTTATTATAACAAGTGTTGGCGCGAGAGATTATTCATAATAATTCATAGATTTGGGTCTTAACTAAAGATTTGGGAACCAATGAATGCACCCTAAATCTAACAAGGATATGGTGTTATTGGTGTTCGGATGGTTTTTGGTTTGATCGTTCGAGCCCACGTAAAACAATATAGATACACTGCAGATGAAGACAAATTTTCGGCACCGAATCTCTTAGAAAAAAGTGCAGTACAATTACCGATACAAACATTATGGATGGTCCCCAGTTAACCCTTATACCCATGAAATATGAAAAAAAAAATCTCAAAATCTAGCGTGGTGACCATATATAGGACGAAAGCAAAAGCTGCAGTAATGCTTCCTAAGTCGATGATAAGAAAGATAAGCCTACTAGAAAGCAGAATTCACAGACAAATCTGAAAATAAGTTTGTAATTTGTATCCTGATTTGAGTTACGGTAAAATAAACTCGAGCAACGATGAACATGACTGACCAGCAGCCGGGTATAAAACGTTGTAGTTCTAGTGCAACGACTGTAGATTTCCTTTGAACTAATTCAAAATACCTGGAAACAGGAAAATAATTTAAATGAAATAATTCCATCCTCTTCAATTCGACCTATAATCTCATACTTATTTTAAATTCGGACACTCCAACAGCCACATGTTACACAAGTGTAACGGCCAATTACAGGAGGCCGAATGTACAATTATACATACACGCCAGTGACGGTTAAGGTAGTGTGTACCATACTTTTATCGCCCGATCAGACTTCGCTGCAATGGGCAGCTACTCATTTAACCCTCAATCACGGTTTCCCGATCATTCGGCTGAGTCGACCGAAGAAGGTTGCATAGGCAAATGCCCTTAGCGCATTTCTCTAGGACTGGCGGATACGGGATTTGAACCCCCGACCTCCTGCGTGGGAGCCGAGAAGGAAACCACTACACCACCAGCCCTTAAACCACTACACCACCAGCATAAACTGATGCAATATGATTAGGTAAATGCTAAGGCATCATCTGCAGTTCGTGGTTCTATAAGGAAAATAAGATCCCGTGATTTCGATTTAGTGAGCCATTGCATTTCGAGGGGACGTGTTATTGGATTGGAGACATTATGTAGAATTAATGTGATTTGTTATATTCAAACCTATTGATCTGGACCCTGCTCGGTCCTCTAATAAAAAGCGTGACACAATGTTGTGATGCTATAAATAGCAACAAAAATATAATCCTAGAAAAGTGATAACACAATCACGGACTAGATATAGAATTCGGGGATCACACATAAGAAAAGATTGCATGTAAACGGTAGAAGTATGGAGGGGTTCAACCTTTTATGTTCAATAAATTTATTCAAAAATCTAAAAATATACTAGTTCCATATTTTCAATTTCTAGTTCCTTCATGTGTATAACTATAAGCTGCTTAAGTAAAACTGTAAAGAAACTTAGATATATTACCTAATGTGCAATTGGCCAGGGCACCCTTCTTTTATAAATGACTAAATTATTGACACTATGTCACTACATCATACTATCGAGCTATATAGTACATAGTATTGTGACTGACTGGTGCGGTGAGGTACTTGTGAACTGTTACCTGTTGAAACGGAGCTCCCTCGAAAATTTGTCAATATGATCATGACAAATTTTCAAATGATCGTACTCATGATTTCTGAAGAAACATCCAGAAATGTAAGTTTATTGAAGATATGATTGGTACGGAGGCCGGGCGGTTTTATGAGTTTGTAGTGCGTCTTATATGATCAGATCGTGTATTCTTTATCCCCTGGACTGTCATGTCGCCTTATACTGAGATAAAAGGGCCATAAATCTGTGACCAAAATAAAGCACATTTTCGAATTTCGCCATAATTTCTAGGGAAACATCTCTTGATCGCAGTCATTCTGTCGACAGATAAAATTGAAGTTTGTACAATTATAGGACATGATTCAATAGCTGGTTATTCTTAGTGCTATCACTGGACCACTATTAAAGCAAATTATCATGATCACCACTTTGCAGGTAACACTTTTACCTTTATAGTCCTAAAGGCTAAAGCACTAATTAGGTTTAGCAGGGCAGCTGGAGGTGTAATATTACAAGATCCAACCTAACTTATCTCTAAAAATAGATGCACAAACAAACTCGCCTTTTCAATTTCTTCGGAAGCACTGCAGAAATTCTGTAGGTGTCAGTGTCACGGCCACACTTCACTAATAATGTAAAGCCTATGGAGATGTTTTCCCCAGCAATAAGGAGACAAACTCAAGTAAATAGGTTGAACCGAAAAACAGAATGATATTATATTCGAAGTCTGGTGTGGATTGATAAGCAATAAGCATGTGAGTATTGATTGTTATAGTAGTACTGTAGTAATAATAAATTTCAATATGTGATTCCAGTACTTGTGCAACTTTCGAACTTTAATCTTAAAGGACCCGCCAACATCATGCTCACCACAGCAGACACTTTTGAGCTAACCACTTCCACCTCTTATTTTATCATTTCAAAAAAAAGTGTACTTGAGCAAATAGTTTTCTTTGAAACTATTACTAAAGTAATATGCACAAAGTATTAAAATCAAGGTTCTTATTAGCAGCTAGTTCTTGTAAATTTAATAATTTATACCGAAAATAAACAAAGATACGATCATATTACCAGAGACCAGAATAGTCAGAATACAATTAAAATATTTCTTACCTGTCGTTAGGCATGATCTCGATCGAAAGTTTACCCGACCTATTTAAAGGTTTTATTAATATTATAGAATATTATACTATATTGAGAAAGTTATTGGATTCATGGCGATTAAGGAAATAAGAAAATTAGAAATAGTCATCAATAAGTAAATTATATAAGATGGATTATAATATAGAAATACTAAGTTAATTGCAATTGCAAAGAAAGAGCATCGCGCATATATAATGTGTGCCATGTTATGGCTATGTCATTTAGAAATATGATAAGGGATTAACACACAGAACATGAACTGAAAATCAAAAATTTCGATGGATACCAAATCAATGTCAACAGTAAATGTTAAGCGTATACTGCTATGTAAAAATCTCCACAAAGGAAAAAATCTCCGCTGCAGCAAAGTACGAGCTGAACAAGGACTAATGGAATATTCCTGCAGGAACGCGTACCTTCAACCTTAGAGCGTAATGAAATTAACCGAGGGACCAGACTTGTTGAGATCTCGTTACAACGATGACAGCCCAAAACCGAAACTGAACTTCCCTTTCACTTTTCTCACAACAAGTAACATTTTTTGTTTAAAATTCATTAATCGATTTTTGGTAACGTAGCAACTAAAAGGATGATAATTTTATCATTTAATTCCATTGAAACTATGGCAATGACGTGCCGAGATAGGGATTATATGATAATTTTTATCGTGAACCAGATCATTAAATTGTTTGGGTCATTTATAAAAGCTCATCCCTAGCATACCTGTTTGGATAATCTGTTTAGTTATAATCAAGACAATTTCAAATCTTAATTTCACAATTATCAGGAGTATAACTGAGGGTGACAATTAAGAGATTTTCAGAGTGTTAGATATAACCTCTAGAGGGAGGGGGCGAGGTCAAAAAAGGTCGACCTCTCACGCACCTTCTTAAAACGAGATTTTCATAAGTATTTAATTTTAACATGGTTTGCCTACCCAAATCAAATTTTAAAGATGACGCTTTGAACGAAAAACGCACTTAAAAATAGGAAAAAATTACTCAATTTTCAGTGACATCGTCACGACTGTTCTTCTAGATTATGTTGTCCGACTTTGTCCGACCCTCATTCGAAGCGAATAAAATGACAGGAGGGTGCGCGCTGCCGTACAAAGATTATGTGATAACATGAAAATGTAAGGGTGGCTAGCTAAGAAACTTCACTATCTTTCGTCTTAAAGATATTGAAAAAGGTTAGAAGGTTCAGGAGGTTCGTTTTCGTCCCCTGGCCCAATTTCGGAATTACTTGGAAAATGAGGCCACAGGACATTTACAAAAATTAAAATTTTACCAACTTTACTTATAAACCAATAAATTGTTTGAAACTCTATCTCACGGCTCAACTTTTCTTAAACCAACAAATTGTTTGTAACTCTCACGGATCAAATCCGATCTAAAGTAAATTCAATTTGGTATTCTTCAAGCGATTAAACCATCCGCATATATTCCAGGGTAAAAACAAAATCAGACGCATAATTAATCAAGTATGACTAAAATTTGAAGTGATGAAGCATCAATAGTTAACACAATTAAAGTCTATAAAATTTCTGATAATTCAAACGAAGCTATTTTAATCTGCATCAGGTTGACAGGTTCATATCCAAGATTTAACTAGATTCAATACGCACATGTAACTGAAAGAAATACCTTTACAAAACTTAACTTCTTCAATTTCTGTATTTAATTCAAGTGCTGTCGAATTGTCGATAGAGCCTAGAAAATTTGTAGCTATGGCTAAAACCCCTGCAATCTACTGAGCACGATTGATCTACTTATAGTTTTTACTTATAGTTATAGTTATTACTTAACTGTACTTGTACTCTAAGGGACCATTATTGTGCATGAAGGAGAATAATTTACATCATTTACTCTGAAGCTCTGAACTATTATATTTATTTGGTGAAAAAAAAGCTTATCATAAATTTTAATCTAAAAACGGAATCAGTTTTTATAAGAGAAATCTCAAAGACAAACAGAGCACAACCATCATAAAGTCAAATCTCGCCAGTACGATGTAAAGAGGATTTCAATTTTGGGCTAAAAGAATGTTCGCTGTAAATCAGGGGTTGAGTAATCCTCTTGGTTTACAAAAGATTTTGTAGAACTTAAAACTGAATAGAATAAAACCGCGGAAAGCAATGACATAAAACAACAAAGTTCATCTGATCCACCATAAAATTTATTTCGCCCGTACCGGGCAATGGATGATAGTAAATTTTGGCAGGAAAATTGTTCAGTAGTCGGTAAACCATACGTTGAGTAGCTCGGTGTCTAAAAGATAAGGTCAAATTAACTAAACAGTGCATCTAAAACAATACCACAGAATTAAATGAAAACAACATAGCATGAGTGAAGTACTAAAATAGGAATTAAATAAAAAATGAAGACGATCAGTATAGAGCCTCGAATAATCTAGAATTATACCGTGTTCTATATCACGTTTCCAAAACCTGAACTTTTGTTTCAGAATTTCTGCTGGGTCACGTGATCCTTTAGCAGCACTTGTTGGTCAGGGTCACCTGTCCTTTAACCAACCAATAGGAGCGAACAAGTAATTTCAACAGAAGAAAATAAAATACCCACGTAAATCACTGCGTCCTATATATTTGACGTCAAAACATGTTATTGAGCTCCCAATAAGCTCCCAAATTAAATGTCACCCGATTTAAAGGGGTTAGAAAACGTTGCCAGTTTCTTGTAAAATTTGCTTGTCACGAGATACGAATATCGCATGTGATAAAATTCTGTACAAGCTCTGTAGAGGAGGTGTCACGCGGTTTAACGATCGAGCAGTGAGGGTCTACCCTACACATTACGGCGTACATCAGGTTGGTCATATTGTGTAAAGTGTTTCATGGGGCTCCAGTGAGATCTGGGTAGTTTGGGTGGAGCTAGCAGGGACTTCCTCATTCCAGCTATTTTTCAGCGCTTTTACCAGTTTTTGTTTTGGTCTTTCTGTCAAGTCATTCACTCATCTATAAGCCTAATCTACACCATAATACCGATCAGTTTATCTCTGTCTCTATACCTAATCGATCCAAATCGGTCACTACCTACCCGTCCCAAATCAGTCTCAACCTAACCAACCCATGGAATCAGTCTCTAACCGACTCATACTATAATCTCAATCCGCAGTGTCCTCTTGTTCATCGTTAGTGGAGCTCCCTCTGATATACTGAGTAGGAAGCAACATGACCAGTTCTATCTGAGTGGGACTACAAAGCTGACTAGCCTGGGTCGCGTCCGTCCCTCCCTGCACGATTTCTTGGCTGGGCTCCTTCTCCACACCACTGGAGGAGGGGGGAGTGGTGAAACCTCGGTTTAGCAACCAGACGCGGTACTCAGTTATCCTGCTGTAGTAAACCAGGGGGTTCAGAGCGGCGTTTAGGACCGTTAGCAGGATCTTGGCAAGCAGCCAGGAGTACCGCGACATGAAGACGCCCGTGAAGAAGGGTTCCGGGTAGTGGTAGTTCAGGGCTCGAGTTAGTGTATTTAGTACCTGGAGATCATAATGGTATCATAGCGTTATAAAGGTGTGGTATCATAGCGTTATACAGGTGTGGTATCATAGCGTTATACAGGTGTGGTATCATAGCGTTATACAGGTGTGGTATCATAGCGTTATACAGGTGTGGTATCATAGCGTTATACAGGTGTGGTATCATAGCGTTATACAGGTGTGGTATTATAGCGTTATACAGG
>JH155504.1:2055-12130 GCA_000226015.1 Mnemiopsis leidyi | reverse complement strand
CTTTATAATAGTATGATCCAGTCTTTCTTACCTTTCATAGTATGATCCAGCCTTTCTTACTTTTTAAAGTATGATCCAGTCTTTCTTACCTTTTATAGTATGATCCAGTCTTTCTTACCTTTCATAGTATGATCCAGTCTTTCTTACCTTTCATAGTATGATCCAGTCAAACGTATCACTTCTTAGTAATACAAAGATAACTAACTTTTGGTTTGGTTGGAGAGACGAAATAAAACAGTAAACATGACTAAGAAAATTAACCTCTCAAGAAAATTAACCTCTCAAGAAAACTAGCCTCCTTAAGAATCATTTGATACTCCGTTGTACATTTTCATGACGTCATTTTAACATTACAGATGGATCGAGGTCTTAATTGGTTGTTTGCTTGCTCAACTTAAATAAGTGTCTGTTGTTGAAGAGACCAACGAATTTAGGAATTCACGTCTATATTTATACAATGCCATGGCTTTAAGTCTCATAAGCAATACTTAGGTATTCGCTGCTGAACTTTCAGGAAATTATGTTTCTGTATAAAAACGTTTACAAAGCTTGATAAGTAAATTCAAATTTCATGCACCAGGATACGATTTGTGTTCTTATGTAAGGGTTATGGTTGTTACCTCATGCAATCACTCACTAATTTCATTTACAAGTCACAGCAGAAGACAGAAGCTGCAAGTTTATCGGAAAGCATATATATGAACATCATGCTATCGTGGTTTTACCCTTAGCAACAAGGATATCTGTTCGACCGCAATACCACACTTCTTCCTATTGGTGCCCAAATACCTCATCTATAGTTCCTACAAACCTTCTGTTCTTTTCTCTAGTGGCTTGTTTAAAGCAGAGTTATAGCTGTGCTTCTGTCTTTTACTCTTACTTTGAATTTAGTCTTGCTTCTGCTTTGCCTTAATTATAGTTGTGTTTTTGTCGTGTGTTTCTGTCCTGTAAAATGTCCTATGTTGTTCACAGTAACTGTGAACAACATAGGACATTTTACAGGTCATACAGGACCCATTGCGCGCCGACAGAACCCATTGTGCGAATTTAGTCACATTTTTCATATGCCGGGGCGCAATCGGTCCGATTTAAACGTCCTATGTTGTTCACAGTTAAAGTTATGCTTGTGCTTCTGTTTTGCTTTAGATCATGTTTATTAGTTGTGCTTCTGTCTTGCTTAAGATCATGGTTATTAGTTGTGCTTCTGTCTTGCTTAAGATCATGGTTATTAGTTGTGCTTCTGTCTTGCAAAAAACGGTTCACGAAAAGATCAACGTCAGTGCTTTTGTCTCCGTCTGAATAGGATAATTCACCTAGACGCTACATCTGGGACCCACGCAGAAAAGACAATCACAATTGCTTCAATAATTTTTCTTGTTTGAGGTAAGAACATTTGCAGTCGCTTTTTCTGTCTTCCTTGAGACTATGTGATCCGCAGACGCTGGAATCTGGTTCCACCAGGCTTGGTATGATTTAACAATAACCTGTCACAGTTGGCGGGGAGGTTCACTTTCAGGGGGGTTTCCAGCTTTAAAACTCTAAAGTTGAGACCACCAAACCATTAGTCCAGCCAGGTGATCTTAGTAATGAGCTAGGATAATTTTGGCAGATGTTGGATGTTTTTTTCTCGTACTTGAGTTCGGTTGAGCACAGGGCCATTTGTTTGTCGCGGTGGTGACAAAATAGCAAAATTTGGCACAATTTACCGCAACAAACAAATGGCCTTGCTTAAGCATGGTCAAACGTTTATACAGCTGAAGAGTTATTGCCCCGTCATTAAAAAATGCACGTGCCATGTCAACATCATCCAAGATTCTAGCTGTGCACTGTAAGACAAACGTGCATGCGCCATGTCAACATCATTCGAGATTCTAGCTGTGCACTGTAAGGCAAACGTGCATGCGCCATGTCAACATCATCCAAGATTCTAGCTGTGCACTGTAAGACAACAGCTGTTGGAGCTTATACAGGTCATCTTTAAATTTCATCGTCATACAAGCACGTCACACAAAAACACTATTTTACTTTTGCTATTCTTTACAGTAGATCTATCGTAGGAAATTATAAGCGTTATACATACCTTTCAAATCTCATTTTCAAGTTTTTAACTCTCTTGCCTGGTTATTAAGGCTATTCTAAGAAATCGAGCCTAAGAAAGAATTTGTCTTAACGCGTTAAAAGCAGCCTTCTAGAAGGATTGGTCGTATCTAACTTCTTATTGGCCTATTGCTGTCACGTGTCAAGACAAATTTGCAGAACACCCCACAAGTAGCCTTTCTCATTTTCTAATGAAAGCTCAAAGTGTTTTATTATGCACATATTCGATCTAGATCAGATAAAAATCCAAAGAAATTGCCTCGAAACAATGACCGTATATTCAGTAAGACACTGACTTTAACAGTAAATTTTTAGAAAGTAATACAGTAACTCTGATACCGTATTGACAGTTGATAAGAAGTCTCGAAGTAGATCCGACTCAGCGGGAGGGAGAACCACATAAAATAAGCCAGTGCATTTAGACGCTTTGAGCTGTGCGGTGTGCCGACTAACACTACATACATGTTACACATTTGTAATGATATTGCACAGTACCCCTCTCTCTCCCCTGTATAACCCCGTGTCTTATCAATACCAGTCTGACAGTGTTTCATTTACCGCTCACACGGCAAGAACTTTGTAGTGTTTCATGATAGCTGTGAAGCTTCACAGTTGCTTGCTGCGGATACGAAAATTTTAGATGTTTGGATACTTATAGATGGTTCAACGAGGTTAAATAGATGTAACTTTGAAAGCTAAAGATATGTTTCTGTCGAACTTTAAATGTGTTTTCTGTGAATTAGATTTTGTATATTTTTAGCTTTAGTCAAGAAGTTAAATTGTTTAAAGTTAAGTTTCTCAGAGTTTATGACATTCGTCATCCTATAAACTTTTCAACTGGCCCTTTGATTCTAGGGTAAACATTTTGTAATTTTTTAGTACTTTAGGAGCGATTAAGGCAAAGGCATCTATTGATTATTTTTTCTTAATACTTTGATAATTTAATAACTGATTGAATCTAGAACAGATCAGTAGTAAATGCTTGGTATACATCTTCACAATACAGTTCATTTGGAAATTCTGCCCTGATCTAACCAAAAGATTCAGGATCACAGAGACTGAAGTGTTTGAAAAGGCGCCATGTGTTTTCTAACTAAATTTTAGTGGAACCAGAACCAGAACCTTGTTCGACAATTCCAGTTACACTGTTATCTGTCGGCTGTTTAGTTGTTTACTGATTCGTTACTGTAAGCCATTACTGCAGAAAGACACAATATGATATTATAGTATGACCTTCAAGAGTTCTATATAGTTTACTACTTGATACATTTTGTTGGTCCGCCTTTCGACAATTCAACTCTGTATTTAATCAAGACTCTGAAATCCCTTTTGATTTTATTTTTGATTTTTTTCCAAAATTTAGATAGCATTCCATTGATTAATCAGACAAAGTTCCAATTGCGTACTTTCCACTTCAAAAAGGTTGCAAATGCTCGACAAACCTTTTTTTTCTAATTTCTTAACAATGTAACTCCATGATATTGAATTAATATCGAAGCTCGATATAAGATATTTATAAAATGTTAAAATGTTTAAATGATCGTCACTTTATATACTATTATAAACTTGAATTGAAATTTAAGGAAAAATCTCAAAGATAATTAGCACCTAGAGTAAATCTAGACAGAAATCCAGCATAACATGCGATTTAACTATTTTTTCCAGACATCCTAATACTTTAATTAGGGCGTCGAGGCTGACATAATCTTACTGTGCTTTAACTTTAACCAGAATTTGTCTAACAAGAACCTCACTTATTCGTAGTTTCTCCACAACTTGATGAATCCCTCCAGTCTTGAATCTAAGAATCTAGCGCTGAGAAAACATCGTGCAGTTAGTGAGGTTGGACAGGCCAGTCATAATTCCCTAACCTATGTTTACTTTTTCTCTAATTTTACATTAACCACTTGAAACAGAGTAATTTGGCATGCTGTGTTGGAGTAATAACATGCTGTTTTGTTTCTGTAGAAGTTGTTGCTCGGCAGCAGTATATCTCGACTTAGAAAATTACTTTTATTTCTGCCTGATTACATCTTCAGGCAGAGCCATTTAAGTATTGTCGACATTTTTCCAATTAATTGTACCTTTATAAGGAGTAGAACCAGAAAGCATAACCACAAAGTTCAGGGGGGCGGACTTGAATTTGCATAGTAATCAAACTTTACTAGTAACTATTAGATTTGAGATACATGAGAGAGAGGGTTTCTAAAGGGTTTTATAAAAGTAATTATTGATAAAGATGACTTAATACCCTAATTCAGAACAAGCACATTACTATATTAGTATATTAGAGGCGAAGTACGCCAAAGATGATATAGAAAACCGTATATGTAGCTGCGCACTTAGACACATATATATGCACATTAACAAGTCTGTATAGTAACTCAGCTGTCATATGACGTGTAACAAGGTTTACAGTAAACCGAACAGGAAAATTGTCTCCAAGACCAGCCACTATCGATATAAACCCATAAAGAAGTTAGGGCTTCAAGACCTTGCTTATGTTTTTAGAGTCTTTCAGCCATTGGCTGGAAGACCACCGGCCTCTCGTCATGAGTGACGAGAGAACGCCCTGACTCATATATGAGTATAGTGCTGAGTACCGGTATGTTAA
The DNA here is from genome assembly GCA_000226015.1 of Mnemiopsis leidyi. Lineage (NCBI taxonomy): Eukaryota > Metazoa > Ctenophora > Tentaculata > Lobata > Bolinopsidae > Mnemiopsis > Mnemiopsis leidyi. The sequence continues at coordinate 7,419 of JH155504.1, read as the reverse complement.
CGAAAAGGTAACTTTAGGGTGTATACCCTCTACTTTTACTGTCTCAGATATTAGGGCAATCAAGAGGGCAATTAGCCGCCGCTTCTGAGGGATAATTGCGGCTAAGTAGACGGCTAGAGGTACTTGAACTGCATTGAAATTATAGTACTAGTTTCCGCTAACAGAAGTCTTTATGAATTAGCCGAGTTTTTTTGCACTTGTGTACTTGGGCTTCAGTATCATGATTTAACGAAGCTTTGTTAAGATGATCCAGCAAATGATAGCTGAAGTTGGAATAAAATTGCTTTTTTTGTTCATTCCGGTAACCAGGTCTAGTAAAAATGCTCGTCGTTTCACTGAAGCGACAAAACCCTTCAACTGCAATCTTGGGAATAGCAATTTCATTACAGAATATAGATCAATCTTCGCACAATAAATCTCCCAAAAGGCTTCTACTCTGACTTTGCTTAAGATAGAAAGAGCTGTCGTATGGCTCATCCTGTTGCAATCTCGTTTTACAAGTCTTTTTACTAGTTTGACTTCTTCCTTTTCTGCTCATAGAAACTGGTAAGGGTGGCTTACCTTCGACTGGCACCACGGTGGAGTGCATACTGAGATACCACAGCTCACTTTCTCAATGTGTCAAAGCTGCAGCACCAGACAAATCTTTCCGGGGAGAATTTTGCATAATATTGACACATGGTCACAGCGGTAATGTCAAACTTATTAATTTGAAAATTAATGAGTAGGATGATCAACAAAACTCGAAACCTAAATTCGTCGTTGCCAAATCTTTCCCAACGACTGATATAAGTCTCCAGCTGTAATATTCTCACATATTGGATTTTAGAACGGCTGGTCTTGAGCATTGAGACAAACCAAGTTGTGTTGGAGTATTCTAATATTTAACCACCAACAGTTCCAAGGCATAAGCAGCAAGCTTTGACTTATGACTATGAGGTTACTGTATTTAGCCTTAATAAGTTTATAGTTCCAAAGCAGCTGATCAGTGGTTTCACATCTCATACTATAGTGGTTTGATGGGAATATTTTTCGGCTAAAACGGTCGCAGTAAATTTGCCTTTGTTAGAAACCATGAATCCATTATAACGAATCTCAATACTACCTTAGAGATATAAAGAAATATTTCTTGCAACTAGACGCGTATATTCAGAAATTAGTTTTAGCCAGAAAACCTGCATTGGCAGCCAAGTCCTATTCACGATGATATCCGATGTAGACACTTGTTGCGTCTTTAGTCTACAGTTTTATAAATCGAATAATGGCTCACTACTAGTCATGTGATCAACGTATGCCTTTTTTCCAATTGGTACCGCTCTACCGCCCTTATCGGACCACCGACTGACTGGTTCAATTAACCGTATACAACCGTGTAATGAGCCGTGAATTATTGTATTCCTTTCTTCTCCCTTCTCCCGGGATATGCAGGAGTATAGCTGCTGAGTCAGAACATCTGACAACCGGCTAGACTCTGGGTATCCGGCAAGTCTTGAAATTGGAGGGAAACGCAAGCTAATGAACACCTAAAATCTCTTTTTATCCTCCTTTGTACTGCTTGTTCACGGGTTAGCATTTCAAAATTGCTGTAGTACCACATTGGAGATGCGATCTTGTGTCTTTGCTTGTGTAAGACAAGGACATTGTGCAGTAGTGCAATCAGCCCGTGTGCAGCTGAACATTGCCCAACCAGTGCAGTGTCTGTAGCGATAAACTTGTGGTTCAGTAGTACACCTGCATTTTTCATTACCTCCAATGTAGATTGTACTGAAGGGAGCGGGTGGTACTAAAGGTAAACTACAGCTTCTTTCTGTCACAGTTTCACGACCTGCGTGAATACTGCAACACAGTGATACTGCAGCTCTATACAGCTCAGGTGATTAATACCTTTCTCAATAGCATATATTGTTCACATAGGATGCCCTGTAATTTGCAATAACGGTGGTATAATGGTCAGGTTGATCCGGCACTGGTTTGTCTTCTGTGGCAGTGCAGTTCTGTTACATTCTTTTGTTGATCATGTCAATTTTTTGAAGACATTGCTGTGCAATTTTCATGGTAGCCAGCTTTCGAAGTTCTCGCTTAATAATAAGACTTCTCAATTGAACTGTGCAGCGTGATAAAGATTGAGTTTTAATACTTTCAACAACTACTATTAATTTAATGATTTGAGGAAATGTTGTAATGAGGTGCCGATGATTAATTGATTTACTTCTGCTTCGTCTCATTGCTCGAGTCCAGCCGTTCGAAAATCCAGTATTTAAATGAAAGACGAGGAAAAAGAATATCTGATTTTAGGGTTGGGATTCCTAAACTAATGAATTTATAATATCATTTCCGCTTATCCATATTAGTCATTTAAAAACCGTGGTGATATAATTGCCGTTAAATTGTGTACCTGAAATATGTATTCATGCCCTTTATTCTTAGTTCATTTGTAATCAAGTACCTTTTCGAGTTAACTAGTTAACTATCACTGATGTATCATACAGGAACGGGCAGGTTTATTGTATGTTCATTTCCTTGCTTTTTGCATCATATCTGCATATCTTATGTCTGTTAACTTTTTACTGTTACTTATATCATTGATACAGCAAACAGTGTAGAACTCGAAACGTAGTTGTGGTTAGTCACAGTTGTTCCACCAATAGTGATATAGGTTCAATATTCCTCAAAATTTCTAGGTTCCTCCCTATACTTCCCTAATGATATATGCCCCCACCCCCATATCCCCCATAATTATTGGTAGTCAATATATCTGTTACAGTCGTGCATACAAATTTAGTCGTACCAAATTTGAATACAACTCAATACCCATATTACCCAACCAAGAAAATAGTGTTTTTGCCAAATAGTAAACAGTAAACATTTCAGAACTATAAAAATATAATTGTGGCAAAAATACAAAATGGAAAATGTATAATGTATAATGAATAAAGTATAATGTATAATGTATAATGTATAATGTACAATGTATAATAGTATAATGGAAGACACATGCCTAGCTGAATAACCTGGGAGTGAAGATGCATGTAATTATTATAAGTTAGCTTTGTTGCAACGAGATTGTGCATCGAGCTTAGAATTCAAGGCGTGAAATTCAAGTAAATTGTTGGCTACATAATATATATGGCATATATTATATGCATTGTTCTGTTTTATCTTAACAAGTTGGGTTAAGGCTGATAAAATTCTAAATCAATCTCTTTTTTCCAAATCTCTTAACCTTTTAAAGTGAGAGGATAAGGTCAATATCGTTACAAATTTCCCATTAAACATGTTGTATTAGCCTAATTGGCTACAGGTAGCCACCTCGAAAGTAAATAATGCAATTAATTGTAACCAGTGAAACAGTCCTGAAGTAAGTTGGAATAATTTGGCTGCATGAAACTATTTTATCAAGCTCAATTTTCCTGACTGAATCATATATCACGTACCATTTCTCCCAAACGATAGCTATTATATAGTGCACCATACATACACTATAGTAATAGCTAAATAGTGCACCCTGCTCCAAAACATACACTATAGTAATAGCTACATACATACATACATACATACATTTCCCCGCTCCGGGGCCAAGATACACGTTGAAATGCACGCTGGGAAGTGACACGGAAATGTTCATTGAACCGGAATTACACAGGACACCAACTGCACGTGTTATACTCAGTCTGGACTTTCCACAGCGAACTTGTTGACGAGATGTCAGACTGTCAACCAGCGGCCGCCATTTTACCCGATTTGACTGCATCCACACGCCTTAATTATCACATTCGTCAACTAATGACTGTCCGTTGAAATTCCTGGCCATGACATATGGCGGGTTGGTTTTACAATTAGTTTCAGTTTAGATCATGTACCACGATTACCACCCCCACTTAGCGGTAGTAACTCGGCAGCTTAGTTCGAACAACTGTAATTTTCTTTCACTTATCAGACAATCATCGTGTAGTCGTGTGCTTCTTTGTTGATTGTTCAGGGGGGTTATCCGTATGGATTTTTTTGTGTTTTGATAGATCCTGCTGTATTTTACTATTGTTTACCGATCTCTTGCTTTGTTTTAGTATTAAAATACATTCCAACTGAAAACTATACTCTATACTACTTCAGAATGATTGAACAATCATTTCTCTCAAATTCTTGATTCTTCACCTAAGCCTTACCTGTTGTTGAAATTTCAAGTCCTAGGCACATTTCCCCTAAATTAAACCTTATTCTCGCCAATTGGTCCAAATTTCCCTTGCCTAATATGACTTTAATATGTGATACCGCCAATTATTTAATTGACAAACTATAATAACCCGGTGACAAAGACAGAAAAGAAAGGAATGCTAGTGATAGTTTTCTTCTTTCTCCCAAAATTACTCGGTCTTAGCACTTGCATTGTAGTATGAGAGCATAAGCATTGACGCAATTTTTAATTCTTTTACCTATTCGTTTATTCTCTCTCCTCCCCAACACTTAATTTCTTAAGTTATTTCACAAGCTATTGCAGCTTAGAATTTCTAGCTTCTTTTCCGGTCTTTCTCAATGATGACCGAGCCACCTTGCTCATTTGCCACGGTTATTGATCGATGCATCTCGCCATCTCACGGATTCGTATCGAAAGTTCTAAACTGATTAATTTCGCGCGGCATAGAATGCAACATGATATTGGCTTTTGCTAAAAGAGTACAGAGTAATCACTAATCACCAGCACGATATGTTATTACGTGAGCTCTGAGCTTGAGGTCAATGAGTTTTTGTTACATCGATGTTTCTTTGTTGCAAAAATTTTTCATTTCTTTTTTGTTCTTGCCAACATATACTGGCATACTTTGATGGGTCATGGCTTTGGACTGCAATAATTTTCAAGTTTAAAATGAAGTAAGCAAATCGCTCGAGATAATGTAATCTAGGCAATCATCTTTTCTTTGCTTTTGACATGATACGATAATACATAGAAACAGGGAAGGTGCTTAACTGGACTCAATTCAAGAAACTGAAAACTCAAAAATCAACCAGTACCAAATTTGATTCCCTGGATATGGAAAATTTCGAGCGGTTCTTCAAGGAGTTGTACTCAAATGTACATAATACTATTTCACCTGAAAAGAAAGCTGAGTTATCTGAAGTAACCGCACGTTTAAAAAATCTAAATTGCAATAGTTCTACCGAAACACTTCTAAACCAACCAATCAGTGCAAACGAAATTTTTGAATCCATGTCTTCATTAAAGAATGGTAAGAGCTCTTCTGACGACATGATAAGTAATGAAATGATCAAATATATCTTTGAAAAGAACGTTTCTCTTCTTGTGAAATTGTTCAATCAATGCTTGGACTCTGGTACTTATCCATGGAACAACAGCCTTATAACACCCCT
>JH155499.1:94995-107127 GCA_000226015.1 Mnemiopsis leidyi | reverse complement strand
GCAAATAACATGGAAGATATGCAGGAGAGTCCTCTTGACCTCTTAGGATATGTCCAAGCATTCTCCAACGAAATTTTGATACTCTAACAGATAACGGTGTAACATTACAACGAGCATACAATGTGTCATTGTTGATAAATCCTGTAGGCCACCTGATGTTAAGGATACTGCGAAGGTGTTTACGATGAGCTATATCAAGTTCGTTCAAAGAAGCCTGCGGTGCAGCCCAGGAGTTGCAGTTGTATAGTAAAATTGATACTTTTTTTAGTACTAATTCTATTCTTTTCTAGTACTAATTCTATTTTTTAGTACTCGTACTTCTACTACTGGCCGCACTAGTAGTAGTACTACTAGCCACAGATGGCCCGTTAAGAGTGGATAGTGTAGAGAAAGGGTGTAGAGAAAGAGTGTAGAGAAATGGTGTGTATGAGACGTTGTCTGTGAGATAATAGCCTTGAGTCTTGACCGTGATAACGTTAGGCAAACTGCCGCGGAGTAAGGCTTACAGCTAGAAAGAGAGGAGAGAAATAGAGAAAGGACCGGACAGTTGGACACCGAAAAGTTTTGGTTTTATTGTTTCAATTTCTGAGAGCCATTGAGAGAGACAAACTTGATGAAAACAAAATAAAAATCATCAGCTATCATAACAATAATAAACACAAGATATTCGAATTAGTTTCTCTCCTATTCCTAACTTTCCTTTACACGTTAGAAATTCATTAACACATTGAAAGGCACATCTTACAATTGAATCTATCCACTATATTTATTATCATGGCATTATTACAGAACTAATCCTAGATACAAGACATTGTATTAGTAGTTACCACAATAAGTCTAACCTTACAGAGCCGTTATAATATCTGAAATCTGTGTTACTTTAAGTTTGAGCCATCACTGAGACACACGACAATCGCCTATTCTTCCACAAATTTAACCATGTGAGAAAATAATTGGGTATCAATAGTTCAACGACATCATGATCAGCGTTTATATTTCAGATAGAGAAATCCAAATCGGTTAAAAGGGACAGAAAATATTCTGAGGTTCTTTTGCCAAAAAGGCAAAAGCAGTTTGTGTAGTAAGACGTAGGAGCAAAAATTTCAAATATTTTTCTGTCACTCCAAAGTCAAATGAAGAGAAACGTCATCTTAATCCAACAAGGCTTTAACGCCATGTAAACATCGTTGCGTGATACTGCTAGAATGTGAGCCAAAAGATAAATAAAATGCGAACGGGTTTTCACTGAAAATAGTGAAAATAATAGTTTCGTTAACAGCAAATTCTAATAACTTTATTCATTCAACAACATCAACCTTTGATAAGTATGGAACACAAAAGACAATGATATTGATTGGTGACTTAACATCTACGTTCACTCACCCACACTTCATGGGATACCAATTTCCCGGTCTTCTCGGCCGACCGAGGTCGCTTCGTTACGTCACTTCACAAATACACCGACTTTATAGCACGAGGTGCCCAAATCCTGAGTTTCTTCACACCACTTAGCTGATGTACAAAATATACAATTCTCTCCACACATTGAAGATCGATCATAAGTCCGCATCATGGTCAGCAAAATATCTGGACGACACTTCCGCCCCGGAGGATGGCCCCGTACTCGCCTCCGCAAGACGACATCGTCAGGGAAATACAAAAAGTTAAAATAGAGGGCCCGAGGCGAGGATCTGGCGCCCGCCCTACTGACTTGGATACAGGGATGAAGCAGAGTACCTGCTCAACCTTGTATTATTGCAACTGGTTTCGTAAAATGTTCTGATTCTGAAAGACCTTCATGAGGTTGGCGTAATGAGCGGAGCTCATGCCGGGGATCAGTCCAGCTGGGAGCTGATGCTGACTGCTCGGTAGTCCTGAACCGTTAGGTAGTCTGTGGGGGGCTGATTGGAGGGGAGAAAAGGAGGGTTTTACCCCCGAGCTGAGCTGTGAGAGGTGTGCGGGTAGGTGGGAGGGGAGAGTTCTAGTGGGAACATGGGGTGGACCCCCGTTCGAGCCCATAAAGATGATCTCGTCGTCCTCTCCCTTCAATTTACACTCGTGTTTCTTAACTGTATGTCTCCTCTGAAAAAAAACTTGTTACAAACTTAAAACAAATTTGGTGAAACATCAAAAAAGCTTGTTTACACGCGCTCAGTCGTTCGAAGATTAACTAGAAATGATACTCTGATAAGTAAGACTTACAGCCATGATGGGGAAGAGTTGGTGGAATGGGAAAGGAGTGTCCCGCTTCCTCTTGTCGTGCTGGTGAATGTGTGGTAACTGTGGTCGCTGCTGATGTAACTGTGCTTGTTGCTGCTGCTGCTGTTGCTGCTGCTGTTGATGATGGTGCTGCAGCGCACTTGCCATGGATCCAGAAAGACCTTCATAACCTCGGGGAGGGGCTCCGTGAGGGGCCTGATTGTGCTGGGCGGCGGCAGCGGCGGCGTTGTGCTGTTGTTGGGCGGCTGCCATAGCTTGTTGCTCGATGAAACGCGCCCATTGGGAAGCTTGTTGGGGGTTGTCAGGGGTCTGGGGTAAAAGATGAGCGGCAGCTGCAGCTTGTTGCTGTCTCGCTAGGGCGTCACTTCGGGCTGCTTCCAGTAGCTGTTCTTGTAGGTACTTCTGTAAGGTCGAATATGAGAAATGTCAGGGTCACACAGCATTATAGAGAGACAACAACCAGGTCAAGTTTTCGAGCACATCTCGATCCAAACGAACACTTAACGAACACTTAACTTAAAACCCTAAAAGAAACGATGAAATCGTAAATAAACTTACATCAGGGACGGTTCTGGCGTTCTTCAGAAGTTCCTGGATACGTTCCGCGCTGAACTGCTGTTGCTGATGTTGTTGTTGAGCCTGCATGTGTTGCTGAGCTGCTACTGCTTGTTGATGTTGGGCTTGTTGTCGGGACAGAGCTTCCAGGTGCTCCATCAGCTGCTCGTGTTGGAGTTGAGAGTGCATGCCTTGCAACATTTTCTGAAATAAATACCTGGTTAAATGTTTGTCAAGTTAAAATATTTAGAGTCGAGTTTCGACATTTGAAATTACCATGTTGACTAACAAAACGTGACATAGTTAGTTATTTAAATGGTAAAACTCGAAAGTGAACTTACGTTGTCGAATCCGGAGGGTGGTCGTATACCCGGGAAGTTTGGTAGCAGACTGGGAGGCGCCATTGAGGGTGGTCTCAAACCATGGGGCATGTTGTACAGACCTTCAGCTTGCATCTAAAGGGAAACAGGGGCTGATTACGGACTATAATGGTAAGTATGAGGTTTAGAATTATGAGCTTTATTAGCGCAGTATATGGCAGGAGTCATTAAGAACAGGTAAGTTTTAGTAATCCTCCAAACCATCTATGGTTATGTTGTAAAGCTGTAATATGATTTATTGAACTTGAAATTTGACAATGTAAATACCTTCATTTTAGCGGCAGCCTCTTGCGCCTTAAAGAGTTCCATGATTTTAGCTTGAGCATATGATCCGGGCTCTATCTTTGGCATGGGATCGGGTTTAATGGAGACTGAGGTCGACAGTTGAGGACCGTTAAAAATCCCATTCGCACTTATCACACCAGCAGATGCGGCAGCTGCTGCCGGATTAGAAATAAGGCTTGAACCAGGCATTCCGGGCATTCCAGTAGTCCCAGGAGTAATAAGGGGCGAGAAGCCAGGATGTCCAGGTCCGTAGATCTGGGGAGCTGGTTCCTGCTTGATGGGGGTCCTCTCCGCCTTGGCGACAGGAGGCGTGTCCTTCTTCGCCTCCTCCCGTCTCATGTAGACCATGTCTGTTCTACTGCACTTGTCCCAACCTCTACAAGACGGCCGGGTAAATGTGATCTGGTTCTGTCCAAACTTCACGGTCATGAACTTGTTGGGCTCTTCCTTTGCCTCAGTGTCTACCATCTCTTCCTCATCTTCCTCCGGCTGTTCTTCCTCCACGTCAACTGGAGTTGCTTCCTCGTCGTCATCGATCAGCAGGTCGCCTGAAGAATTTGCGGTCGTCATACACAGCTATAGACTAGATGTCAAGCAAGAATTCGCGAGATTTCGAAGTCGTGCTACATAATATTTCCAGAAGACGATTCACAATGTATTTTAATCAGCGCTTCCGTGTTAAACGCTATACGAGCGACCAATGTGCTTGATAAGTCATATCAAGTTTTAAAAGTTAAAACGCAAAACTGCTCTTGCGACACCAGACTTTTGAACTGGAAAATGATAACAAGCGAAGTATGCTAGATATCAATTGATTAAAAGACAACGCAGTAACGGATAGCGAGCTTAAAGCGGAAACAAATCACGGTCAGTAAAAAGTCAATGAGGGCAGGTTACCTGACTGATCTTTCTCCTCGTCCTCAGGAGCAGTTCCGTGCTGGGCGGCCTCCTTCTCCGTCTCGGCTCGGTTACCGTCCAGGTTGTTCTCCACCGACTTGTTCGTCTCGCTCTCACTTCCACCGTTCTTCACGGACCCCGGCAGGCTGGACTCCGAGAGGCTGGACTCCGAGAGAGGCGGCATCTCGCCGAACCGCTTGAAGTGGAGCCGACAGGGCGAGCAGAGGACCATCTTGTTGCTACCGCCGTACCGCCACCGCTCGCTACTCTTGGTCTTGCAATGTTCGCAAGTCAGGTCGTCTCGTCCTACCAGCTCTCCATCCTCAGCATTGCTTTCCTCGCTCTCGGACCCGGGACTGTCGGAACCGCTACTTCCCTCGCCCGGATCAGAGCTGGCGTTGTCTGCTGACAGTTTGGGACGTTTGGAGCAGGGCATACCGTTGTTTCGGCTGCCCTTCTTCTTGGCGTATCTGATGTTGAGGGCAGCAGGAGTCATCTTCCACAGGTAGTAATACTCCACAATCTCCTTCGTATTCTTTTTGGGGAGATATTCCCGTCTGATCTTGTCGAAATGTTTGCCGAACTGCTTTATTCCCTGTTCGAACAATCTCTTCTCCTCCTCAGCCCACTTCACGATCGAACTGAGAGAGAATGGAAAGTTAGTGTGGTTATCTGGGTTCGCTGAGAAGACCACTTCATGCAGGGGATTCACTGAATCTCCGTCTACACAACACTTAGTAAATCACAGTGAGAAAGAGACCAGAATACTAGGTCAGCCACGCCTCTACAATCAACACAACACATCTATTTCCAGAAATGTCAGCAGCCTGACTTGGTCCCTATACATAACACAACACAACATATAGACTTGATAACACATTATATAGACTTGATAACACAACATATAGACTTGATAACACAACATATAGACTTGTTAACACAACATATCGACTTACGATTTGTGGGGAGGGAGGGCCACCATTCCCGCCAACGCTTCGTTTGAGTTGTACTTGCTCTCGTGGAGCAATCTGAGGGCGTCAAAAGCGGCTGCATCGTTGAATGACATTACGATACCTTTCTCCATGGTACCACCGTTACATATACCAGCCAGAGCGGTGACACTCCTAGAAATAGAGATAGGGTCAGAGTGCAAGGTTTCTTTATTTAGCGAGGGTTATGGAGTTTAATCAGGTAAGAAGTTGGTGCTTAGACGTAGATTGGAAAGACATCAAGGCACGGCAATTCTAGAGAATTACGAGTTATATACAGGAGTATTGGAGGCAAGCATTATCATTATGTGCAGATATATACAACAAAAGTAAGCTGGTCTGATTAAAACAAATGGTCTCAGTTTATTAATGATATAGATTAAGGGATTAATTTTTATTGCGGCTTGTTATCTTGAGACTCTTATCTGAGTAGCGCAGATTATCAGTTATTATATTCAGTGGACAATCACGTTTTCTCAATAAATCTTGATAACGCGATCTAACATTTGAGATGTAGCCAACTTAGTATAGAGGACTGATAACAGTCATTTCGAGGGCAACCGTATGTGATTTAAGATAATCATGATCAGATACGGTAGATAAAACTTGTAATATACCTGGCGACTCTAATATACTGCTTTAAATCTTTGTCACTAAGTCTGCCCGGTATCCAACACTGAAAATAAAAAAGGGTAAAGCTTCTCGCGGCAAGATTTAAGATACGTCAACTATTAATGGGCTTGAGAAAAACACCCAACACACAATTATAAGGAATCAGTCAGTCCGTCAGTTAGTAAGTAGATCAGTCAACAGTTACTTACAATAGTCAGAATATGTCAGAGTGGCAGTCCGCTGGAAACATCATGGTGAAGGAATTGACTGTTGAGGAAAAACAAGAAACTTCAGACAGCTACACCAGTTAGGACTTTCTAAATTCGAAAAATGGAGTGAGAGGGACGGAGTAGTTAACACGTGACTGGTTCACCACGTCAAACCATCTTGAAATACTCCTCATTGAATGAGGTGAAAGCAGGGGAGCACTACGTTGTTACAACTGGAAGCTGGGGGTTCACCGTGTCGAAATTAACAACAGCAAGTGTCACCCAACTCATGGGATTTTAAGGGTTCACCGCCGTTGATGCAGGACAGAATGAAAGGCAGTGGAGGTAAGGGAAACAAAAGGGAACTGAGAAACACTAGCACGGAATCACGGGACTCGGGGAGGGTACAGTTGCCGACTGTCGTCAATTTTACTTCTCCTAAATGTTAGGGAATTATTGGCGGATATGTGGAGGGAGGGGAGTGTTGAGTGGTCCTGTGTGCCTCTCCTTGATGAAGGCTATATACGGGCTATACCTCCTACTGTCATCTTGTCAGCTCTCAGGACTTTTATTTGCGGAACAAGAAAGCGGAACGTTATCACAACTGGGGACTTTAAATTTTGTTAAAACCAGAAATTAGATCACGAAACCCAGCTGCATTCTTTAAAAGGCGGTCTCGGTTCACAGCTAATCTAATAAGGAAACCAGATAATCAAATCGAGGGGGCTAACTGATGCGATTATCGTTAAAAAAGACATCTCACGCCGGCTTGAGGAAGTTGCTAGGTTTAGGTACTTGAACTCAAAAGTTCACGGTAATAACTTGAACAAAGCATGAAAAGGAAATAAACCTGTCAAACACGACAAACTGTTCCACAAACTCAACTCGAGTTAAGTTACGTACTGGTATTTAAAATCAGAGCTGATAGCGGATTAAAATATCTGAGTAACAAAGCGCACACGCCAGGTCAGACAAATTGCGTTTCTTAACCTCCGAGTCGATATGCAGCTGAATCAAAAGAAAACTTAAAAACTCACACACTCTCTCTCTCTCTCTCTCCCTCTCTCTCTCTCTCACTTTATCGCACATAATATATTATTGATACAGGAGCTCTATGCTGGTTTACACCAGTGCGAGGCAGGAAAGTCGAGGTGAACTGTGATTCTACATGCGACATGTCCGGCACTAAGCCGGCAGGGCAGGTTGCCTGTTTTTATTTCCATTGTCGTGTTGAGTGAGAGTGCGGGCGGCCATGCCAATGTCTCCTCGTCGCTTCAACACGAGGAGCGCTACGTGGAGGACAAAAGGACGGGATGATGTGGGATTGATTGTAATGCTTATCGATTGTACTGCGTGCTATCGTCAACTCTCGTACTTGAGCAGCATGCGTGGTATCGTGCATATTTCTGTCATTGGGAGGCGTGATGAATAGTTCTGGTGATTTTAACGAGCGTTTAAAGGTGGCCGCGAAGTAACTGAGCTGCTGGCAGGAATTGATGTGGACTTTACAGTAGTAAGCAGGGTTTTAAGTTGGAGCGAGAGTAGAGTGCAGAGAGGCATGACAACAAAGCGTACAGGAAGATTCATCAATGAAAACAAAATAAAGCTTTAACAAAAATCCAGCAGTTGGTTTCAGAGAATATCACGGTAAGCTCAGAAAAATCTCGAGCTGCAAAACAGACAAATAAAATTAAAGGTGAGTTCAATGTTATATGTACAGAAAATCGAGCAAGGGGAAACATTTACCATATGACAGATTGCAATGCAAGTAGGGGTACAAAGTCAGCGGCTAATCGGACAATAATGCAAATGGAAGGATGATGTCACACTACAGGGCACCGTTTTAGTAGGGGACAAAGGTGCCTTTAATGGACAGGGAAATGATGGAATATATAAAACGAATTAGTCAACTATGCCCCAACATTCGAAAAGTATTAAACATATTAATTTCACGACATAGTGAGGCGTGACTTTGGACGTTTTCTATGTGTGTAGAAGCTAGGACTGGACTGGGATAAGTCCAACAACAACTAAACTAAAGCAATAGAGCTCAAGGGAAAGATTAAAATCGATACGCAGCGCTTTATAAACAAGAAAAGAAAAAAAAACTAATCGGGACTGATTAATGAATTATGAGTATTATGTAATACTAATGCTGGGGTTGAGTTATGTGGACTTCAACAACGCCCAATCACATTCAGCTGAATACAGTAGTGCCGATACCAAAGTGGCCAGCCTCATGGAAATGAGGCCGGTCAGATCAGGGTCGGTAGCCACTAAACCGGACTCAGTCGGAGAGCTAGCGGGCTCGATTGTAAGGAAAACTAGTACATTATATACCTTGTATCGGAGCTCTAAATAATACTAATGCTGGGGTGATATCCCATTAGTTTTGGTCCAATTATCTAGGGGCCAGCTGGTGCACGAGACTAATCCAAATTATTCTGAAGTTGGAGATCCCCAGCCGCGAGGGCAGCTGGGGGAGAGTTTGGACTATTGTGTGAGAGTGTCAGCTGGTCAGACATATTGACACTGCTCCGTCTTGGAGGTAGACGTGTTGGACTGGGATCTGTCAGGATGAAGACAGGGAATCGGCAGGTGGAGACAACAGGGGGCCGGGGGGGACTGAAATTGAATACAAAACGATCTTGACCAGAATGGTTCATGAGAAAAATTAGTGTCTCAGTTGTGAATATTCTAAGGGCACTTAAGCTTAGGTGTGACCATTGTGAGATTTCCAAAAAACGCAGCGAACGAGAAACTTTGAAAATGTGTAGACGTGGAAAACGAATAGACACTGTATTTCTTTGAGATTATTTTCAGCTTTTGCGTCAAAGATATTCCAAAATATTTCTAAAAGGCACATAACATTTGTCTTGTAAGTAGTTGGACTGAAATTTCATCTTTCATCCAAATCTGTTATAACTGGTACTGACGTCCCAAATACTTGATACGATGTCGTTAAGTTTGAAATGCACTTTTGAAAAAAACTGGAGCAGATTTAATCCGGAAAGAAAACAGTAAAAGAAGCAACAAGATCAGCTCAACACTTCGAGTACGTGAGAGCTACATTCCTCGAGGCTAACGAGATTTAGGATTGGAATTCACATTTTACTACAATTATACTGCAGTTGTCATACCTGTTAATGTACCGCCACTACTCCTTAGCAACACCCCCTCTTAGCCTGACTCAGAGAATTACTTATTTCTGCGTTAAGATACACGGTGCTACAGCTCTGAGACGATTTAATCTGGGCAGTCAGAACGGGATGTTAGAAACGTTTGAAGATCTTATAAACTAGGTTTCTAACCTTCATGTTGCAGAACCTTTGCTAGTTGATAAGTTTGCATTTAATTTTTACCTTGTCATACAAAACAACTACATTTTTGCTTCGTTTTGTCCGGATGCGATAGCTGGAAAAATCTCTCTCTCTCGCATAGAAAACATACATCGACCTTGATTTCTTAGGTGCTGCCATGCTTTAATTCAGAAAATAACAGTTAGCTATTACTTAATTGCCAACATTGACGTTTACGGCAGTCTTGAAGCATTTTTACTGTCATGAACCTAAGTGTCCAAATTCGACACTCCTAAGAACATGGGCCTAATTTTAAGGGTTTCATTTCTTTCTTTTTTAAACAAGCCGAAGAAAAACAAGAGTCGCAAATAGCTGCCGGTAAACGATCAGTCAAACATCGCTGCATCAAATCTTATAAAGCATCAAAACCATCATGATGAACGCAGTAAAAGAGAGTTGATGGAAAGTTTAAAAGTCAATAGGGGATGTCATATTGTAATTTGTAGTCCCATTACAGAAATTAAATGGTAGATGTCAACTTGTCATTTGCTGGTCGGTGTCATTATAAGGTTGTCCAAACGTCACAAAGGCAAAATTGATTATCAAATTCAAACCACTCCTCATATTAATATGGAAGCATGTAAAAATAAGATATTCAAGAAAGTACAACTTCTGCTATCGAGATGAAAGTGGGACTTACCTGGGCTTCAGGTGAAGGACAATAACCCTGTCTTTTATCCACCTCGACATCTAAGTAATCAGGTAACTCCGCCTGGTAAGTCGGTAAGTGAGTAAACAGTTTAACTGTTGACATACTTTCCGAGGAATTTGACAAATAGAGCTGTTCTAACTTTCATTTTCATGCGAGGAAAGTTATCTATTTTTGAAACATCTATAGATTGCGGTAACTAAAAGGCGTATAATGCACAAAGGCAACCTAATACCTAGATAGTATACATCAAACAAACACAACGAATAACAACAAACAGCGGTGCACACTGTCTTTATTAAGGACCACCAAACTCCCACAACCCTCAGCCCCTTTCACGTTCTGCTAACAATAACCCTCCCTTTGAGTCCAACCAGCTCCCGCCCTTGCTAAGTTACAGAGTACAGACAAATCTTCAACGGTTAACAGACGGTACACGTGAAACAGACGTTAAACACACGCTAAACACACGCTAAATATACGCTAAATACACGCTATACACAAGGTAAACTTACACATGATTCTGGCGATATAAGGCGACCTTCATCCATACTGTGACCTATAACTACCATCTCATATCTTAACCTAAAACCGATTGGTTAAATGTCAGTTACAGAGTCGAGTGTAGTGTGGGGTGAGTGAAAACTGAAAAGTGTAATGTGGAAGATAGATAAAATATAGAATATTGAATCAAATACTGAAGATCATATACTAAGGATCGAATACCGAAGATGAAATACTGAAGATAAAATACCGAAGGTCAAATATCGAACGTCAAATACTAAAGGTTGTTGGTAACGCATACGGTATAGGTGGCAAAAAGTCTATCGGTAAACATCAATGTAACAAAATACAAAATCATTGGAAGAACATAACAGAGGAAGACATAAAAACATCTGCTAAAGAGGGAAGTATTTTAAGATCGGGCGTTCACTTTCACTACAAAATTTAACGTTTTACTGCCAAGTGACCTGCCTGCCAAAATGCGCACTCGTACGGAAGATCACGACTGGTGTGATAAAATGCGGCATCTTTTCCTTCTTCATAGGTGCTCCTAGCTTTTGTCCGACAAACGAATAGCTAACTCGAGTCATGCTCATTACACGACACCCGATGCTGATCTAAGTGCTAAACCTAATTCACGGCTATATTTAGAGCCCCAGATTTAATTTTAGCGCAAAGACCGGAGCTTCTACTTGCTGTTTTTGTGAAGAAGAACGTGGAAGGAAGTTTCCTAACTGAAATAGAATTTATTGTTTTCCTTTCAACACTTAACAGTCCCAACGAAGTCTTATAACGGTAAGAAAAGAGGTTTAAACACGGCAGAACAAAGACCAAGTCAAATTTCAATGCCGACCAAATCGTTAAAACTCCTTTCATGATAAATAAGAGTTGCTGGGCGGCTTTATTATAAAGTAGAGAACATAGGCAACATTAATCTGCATCAAAGACAAACTACTAAATGATGCCAGGGAGACGATTACGGCATCGGTAAACGCTCATTTCCAGGGGTGGAAATACATCGGAAAGAGACGGAGATGCGAGGGAGAGGACAACCTATTAAAGTAATCAAAACTACTGAGTACTTCACGGATATTTATCCTGCGTGCAAGCTGTTTAACCATTTGTTAGAGCGAAGGTTTATAACGGCTGTTTATATGCATGCTGTTTAAACTTGTCAACGTTACCAGATACAACAAAACAAGAGCAAGAGAGCGAAAGAGAGAGCTGGGGAGAGTCGATGTCACTAGCGGAGCGAAGACAAGTGACAAATTAGCGGACAATTTGTCGGTCGGTCGGAAGATGAAAACGAGCTACCTCGTTGTCGACAAAGTAGTGGTGATGCGGGCAACGTAAATCTACTGGAGATAGTCAATAGTGATGTTTAGTCGATGTTACAGAACAGGGAGAGAGAGAGAGAGAGAGAGAGAGAGAGAGAGAGAGAGAGAGAGAGAGAGAGAGAGAGAGAGAGTAGAG
>JH155499.1:70112-80897 GCA_000226015.1 Mnemiopsis leidyi | reverse complement strand
GGGGGAGGCGAGGGTGCTGCCTGCTATAGCACTGCTGGGTTGATGGTACACGTGCACATGCGTTATCATGGCAACTGAACTCACGGTCTCACACTATCAAGTCATACGCACATGCTCCCCCGAGGAGCACGTGCCTACAACAACCACGCAATTAGCGGAGGTTAATTGGTCACGTGCGCAGGGCCGTGCCAGAGAACTTCAGGGAAGTTGCCTGACAGCAATTGTACCGGGCAGCAGTCCCTGGGAACAGGCCGTCACATGTGTACAGGTTAATAAGACTTCTAAACGTCAACAACAAAAGAGTGAACCCAACTATAGACCTCTATTATAAAATACGGAGATCGACGAGCCGTGAAGAACCCCGCTGAATTGTTGACCTGGGAGGGACAACAAGTGTCGAAGGTTTAAGTCTGAGTAGTCGAGACGTGTTCATTGAGCTAGCAGGACAAAACAAGAAAGGAAGTCCCACTCGAGATGTTTGAAAAATGTTTCAGCTGCTCAGAAGCGACAGATGAAGGAGTTAAATGGGTTTGTGTTGCGAGAAAGTGAGCTCTTATCGTAGAGCTGGTTCCACTGAGCTGTCTGACTAACTTGCTAGACTCTTAATGAGAAATCGTCGCTACATTTCAACCGCGCTCTGAAAATACGATCCCTCTAAATTTAGATACAATTAATGACCGGCCAACAAAAAAGCGCCGACGTGCACATACAAAAATTCAACGGACAATAATGACAAAAATCTAGAGAAGCGGACAAAAAATTCCTTTCGGTTAAATGCAGAAGGAAGGAAGGAAGAAAGAGCAGCCTCGCTGCGAACCCAAACAAAGGGAATGCCTATCGGAATAGCAGAGCTGGGATATGCGTTTCCCTAAGGCTTCCCTGTCAACTCTCCCAGCAGTGCGGTCAATGACATAATTAGAGAGAGGGTATCAGCGGAGTAACACACACACAGGTCATGACCAGCGATAACTGGGTGGTGACAACACCAGGGCCCACAGACCCTGTCTTCCTGTGCTGGACAGAACTTGGAACACAGCTCTCAGACCCTGTCTTTCTGTGCTGGACAGAACTTGGAACACAGCTCTCAGACCCTGTCTTTCTGGACTGGACAGAACTTGAAACACAGCTCGTGCCCCAGAACGTTGTTACCAAGAGATTTTGCCCCTGTGACGTGGACTGCTCCACAACAGAAAACTTCGATAGGGTTAGGGTCGCTCGGGAAAAATCTGTGGGACATAGTGTTGTGGGGCACGATGTTCTGTGGGACAAAGTGTTGTGGGGCACGATATTCTGGGGAAGAGCGACGGGAACCAAGTTGTGAGGGCCGGTCACCCTGTCAGGGGTTTGTGGTTGGCAGGTGGTCATGTTATTTGTGAAGAAAGGGGGAGAGAGTGAAAAAGAGGGAGGGAACAAGGGAGAGAGAGGGATGGGATACTGGGGTAAGGAGGAGAGAGAAGTTTGTGAATAGCATAGTTTGTTGAGGGGTTGTAACTGTTAACAAGGGAGAGGCAGGAGAATTTTGTTTAACAATATGAAAGAAGTGTACGAAAAATTAGGAGAACTTGGATTACAAATAAAAACCGGGCTACTCTAACAAGTTGAGCAGACAGAGAAAGGTAGCAATCTTTCAGCAAATGGTTGCAACACTTTTGATTCACACATCGCACACGACAAATTACAAAGTGGTTGGCACTTGGCTAGAATAATTGGCAGAGCGCCAAATATCCACCAACCTCAACGTATAACGTCACCTCGACCGGTGAACAAAGCTGACAAAATGCGACCGTCGTCTCCCTCTACCCGTCACCACAAAGCAATGCACGGGTTTCTGATACTCACAATCCTACTAATCTCATTACCGCTCCTGGGATGCAATAATGAGCTTGATAATCTGGAGCCAAATTCCCTGAAGTGTCCCAGAAATTCACCGGACTTTTGGGGTAGAGGTTTCTGTGGGCCGGGTGTGAAGTTCGCAGTCTCGTTATCAAGATGTGGCGTTACAGCGCGACACTTTTCTGATTTTCACAGGGAGAGAGATTATCAGTGTGACGGCGGTATACTTTTGTGGGATCAGATGGGGGGAGGGAGAGAGAGGAGGGGGGGAGAGGAAGATAGAGGAGGTTCAGGACGCAATCTCCCACGCATCTTGCGTGGTCAGCAGGTTAGTCTCCACCATCTTCTCACGGTCCCCCAGGTCGGGAAACAAACATCTGGAAACGCAGCGTAGCTCGACCAACTTTAGCAACAAGAGGAACCGCGGATTGTAACAGCAATACTTTAAAATAAGTCTGAAAAGTTTAAAAGTCTGCTTCGGCCTAATAGTTTTGACTCGATATGCTGAGGTGTCAACATATCTAGGGAGCACGAGTCTTGGTCTTGGTGTGGATGGACGGTACGGCTTCCCTCCTGTTTTGGTACGATCTTGGAGTAACGAACAGAGTAACCGGTAGGAGAGGCTGCAGGGTTGTAGGGCGATCTTTAACGGGTTTGTTGTTTAAATTTAGTGTTTTCATAATGTTTTGTAGAGAAATTTAAACATTTATTTGTAAACCTATGGAATAATTTTCGGGTCGAAAGCGGAAACTTTCTCAACTAGGAAAAAGACAATGAAATTGAGAGAATGGAAATTAACTTATCGGATATTTGTAGTTTTAAATTAAAAGTTAAACAAGAATTGCGGCCGGTTATTTTGAGAAAAATAGAGAGCAACCGGCTGATTTACCATGACCATAATTAAAGTTACCGATAACTGAGTGATAGATATAATCGCAATCAATTCTTGCACTGCGCAAATGATAATGCAATCAAGCATGACAATTTGTAATTATTGCTTACAGAGTATTGTCATATAGCAAAATATTTTAATTGTTTATGGGTGCAAAAAGACAAAGATTACGTAAAAATGAATAATCATCCTAAATAGAATTAACGGCAAATATCCGTGGTCGGAGCATTCTTAAGATTAAACAAAGTTGGCTCTCCATGAGGAGGGGTGGATTAGCCGACAAAGTGTTAGACGCCGATAAACGTTGGAACGCACCAATTCATCTGGCCGTCTAGAAAACTTACTCTGCATTTCAACAGCTTATTAATTAAAGGGATTGAAACTGTACAACCAGCAAAGTAATACTATACGGTAACTCGGATACTTCTGCAAACTTACGGGTGAAATCATGGCGCTCTCTTTCTCTCTCGATTTGTTTTTAATTTCTACTTATATTCTTATATCAGGGAATTCTTAGAGATGCAGTCGGATGAAAATTGTGTGTGATCAGGGAGAAATGAATTTCTGATATGAAAAATATCGAAACCTTGATCTAAACTCTCAATACTGGACTGTAAAACTGCGATATAAACAGTACATATCTCTGTGAAACAACTTAATTAGAGCAAATTAATTTTGAATTTTGTTGACAATAATACTGTCTTTGGTCAGGACAATTAACCGTAGGAGTGACCAAGATAGGGCCAAGGTGCAGTCAAATATTCAGTATTTACAAAGATACAAAAGCCGCACAATGCATTTTATTCGCTGCTGACCCGTCTCACTGCGATATTTTTATCCATTTTAAAGTCACTACATAAAATGATAAAAGAACCGAAACGCCCAAAATGGTGTTGGCGCAACACATAGAATTGATGGTGTGTCGGAATAAGAACAGTTCGGGGACAAAACGCAACACGGAACGAAAATTCTGCCCGTTCCTGTCTTGAATATCAATACAACAATAGAATATTTACAATCTTCGGGTAATAACAAAATAATAATACAATAAGGGGAGCCAGGGTAGGGACATTTATACCAAATATAGCTCGGCTACAAGCCATAATGGCTCGGTATCTAGGACTTATAATGCTGTATATCATCGCGATATCGTGAGTGAGGAGGGCACACAATAAGACCACTAGGTTCGTGGTCTGGGCCTGGAATTTTCCTGTCATTGCCTGATGAAATTACCTCACTGATGACCTAATTTTTATTGATGTCATGATTTTTTCTTCATCACTATTATTAGCTTCTATTTTCATGCACGCTTACAGTCTAGCTGGCAGATAAGTACCCCGTATCTATGTCTTCCCGAAATTATCTCATTTTGTTCCGTCAAATTTTCGGAATCGATACGGTCCCCTGTTCCGAAATTAACTATTCGCAGCGGCTTGTTGAATAATTGAGGAGATAGAAACACTTAATTCCTCTGAGCAATTCAGTTACTGGGCGGTTGAAGAAGTACTTACCGTTGATTGAAATTTTATGCAAACATGTTCTTAGAAGGTTCAGTTTCTAAGCTTAACGAGGAATGAATATTAAAACATCAAACAATTAACAGTGTATTTCAAAAGCCTAGAAAGAAATTCACGCGAAAGTGAATCGAAAGTTTCCGCGAACAGTAATTTCTACCAAGCCTGTCGGCTGACTAAGCAGCTTACACATAAACCAAAAGTTAAGCAACAAGAAGATTAAAATAGTGTGGTTATGGTCCAGGGCTGCCACCAGCGAGCACTGAAAACCTCAATACACACTCACAGTGCACACCACACCACAATGTGCACAGCAAGATCTTGATATCAACTAGCCAATAGAAACATCAAGTCTGATCAAGAAAAACTGTTCTATTCATTAAGCAAATTAAAAAGCTATCAGAAAATATTGATAAGATTAAAAATGACTCGTATTTATACATTATTAATATATGTTTATAGAATTGTGATAAACCGTTGAGACATCGCTTTTAACTCTTCACCACGAAGAGCTAGTTACAGAGGTCAGGTTATCGCTTACTGTTAATGTTAAGTATCTGACTGCTACCATTTGCATTCAGTTATGTATTCGCAACTTTTGTTTTCATATTCGGTTTCGACAGGAATTGACCTGATCATAACTTTTAGAGGGATCGGCATGTGTCAAGGTGGGTACACCGGAGCGTGACGTCGAATTTACAATAATTTGATACCAAACAAACTGAAGTAAAATATCTATAATTTGATACAAAACAAATTGAAGTTATCAAAAATATGGCACATTCGTCACCATGTCATAAGCAGTAGAAATGAACGTGAAAAAATTAGGCGATGTTAAAACACAGTTAAGTAAGTTTGCAAGAGAGAGAGAAGGGGGATGATGGCGCCCCTCACTAAATACAGACAGGGTGTTTCCTGCTACGCAGTCGAGTCAGCCAACTAAACCACATCAAACAAGATACTATACCCCTTCAACCAGCTAACCAACTATAATTGTGTTGTCGGGTATTGAACCACTCTCTGAGCTCAGCGAATATCCCAATCTGAGATGGAACTCCAACTTCAGAGTACGCGACTTAAGATTTCATGATTACAGGAACAAAACCGATTTAGGATAAACGAAAGCGGTGACCTGATATAGACGGATTCCGGAGACAAGTGACGCGTGTACGACCGCAAGAAGACTCCATGTCTAAAGTCTGCAGTTGGACTACGTGTCCCCGGCGTAACCGAGGTTATATCACGTCTTGCTAAACTGTTAAAACTAAACAATAGAATCGCACCACCTACCAACAGTTAATGTTATTGAAGTTTCTGGAGGAAATTGCAGATAAATGCCGGGGTAGATGAAGCTGAATGAGAGCTAATGTGGCCCGATATAACGGCATGCCAGCAGAGCAGTTATCACCCATTAGCCCAGTAGGCCGGAGATGTCCAGGTGGCTGGTGAACCTGTCTCCTCTATCGGAACTCTGGGGAACTGACATCCTAGGCTACCCTTACAGCAGGGTTCTGATGACAAGTCAGACAACCAACATCGCCCTCTCAATGACAGGGCATGTAGGGTTATTACAGGGTTTCTGAACAGAGGGAAATTCAGGGGAGGAAAACTGGTGGGGGCTGCTAGAAACTAGACAGGCTGTATGTTAAATCATTGAGAACGTAAGGAATGTCTAGATCGGCGTGATCTAGACGAGCTGTTCGCTCACTGTCAGACCGGGCTAGCGACAAGCCCCAAAACTGGCAGTTAAAAGTAAAACTACGCAGCTGCACAGCTCGACACATTGACAGTGACCCTGAGAAGTTACCCTGAATGATGAAACTGTGACGGTTATAGCGCTACAAGCATGAGAGTTAAAGGAGGACAAGAAGAGACTCCATTCATTTCCTTTTCTCCAACCAACCCGTACCACCCGTTGGAGCTAATTAACAGGGCTATTACGTTATTATGCGATTATGTAATTACCGAATTATGAATTATCGGCTAGTTATCGTGAAGAGAGGTTGGGGCCCGGGAAGCGGGGCGGAAGTGGACACTTGGCAGGCAAGTTATTGTGCAAATAAGTCCGGAGATGGTGATTAGCTGGCTAACTGTGTATAATACTGGTCTAATGATTCAGTGTATATATCTGGGGTAGCTCTCTGTCTATAATTTCGGTGGGATGGCCGGTTCATAACCGGTTTGTACTTAATATTCAGTCCACACTAGACTTGATGCAGACGAACAAAATTATAATTAGGGTAAGTCAGTTTATCATATGATATTAAAGGCAACATATTTTAACGACAAGTTCATAAAGTGATTTATATGACGAAATGTAACAAAAGTAATATTAACCCACACTTCCCCGGCTGCAATAACGCATCAAGTAAGGCTGGGAAGAAGGAGAGATGTAGCAAAATGTGGGTGATGTGACAAAGTGAAAATGACGGTTGAGTAGGTCAGTAATAACGAGGTTCTATAACTGTTCAAAATCCCTCTTTGAGTAGGTAGCTCTTCTTGACTACCGCCAACTTTCCTAATATCACGCTACCTTTTAACTCCGCATTTGTGGAGAAATGCGATCGCCACAACAAAATATCTATTTAGTTGAAGTACTGTATCCGGGTAAAATGTTTTGTTCCCGATTATTTAAATATCATCCGGGCGGTTATGAGAAAACATTGAGATAAATTGGACAACGTACAATTACATTTTCTTACTTCAATTATACTTTCAACAGAATCAACAATTTCATAGTAAAATAAACAATTAAACATGAAATGGACACTTTTAAGGTATTTGTAAAAGACTGGGACGATTAGTTATAGTTCCAAAAATCCTGCCCAGATGATAAAAGTAGCCCCCAACCCCAACAATTAAGTCTAATATACAATGATAAATAATAATGTAAGCAGATGTCTTACCTGATGTGATGATCCTATCTTGATCTCGCCTTGCGTACTTGCTAACCTTCTGTAAATTTTGAAGATAAGTTCAGATTTAAAATGATGATAAGACATGTCGAGGAAGTAATATTTGATGAATTTAAAAAGCCTAAAATACAGTTCTTAAATAGTCCATTTTCAAGATTAAAGTGTAGTAAAATAAATTTTATTTCTATATATATTCGCAACGCGGTACAGTAACACGGCAGATCAGTCGAAAACAGATAAAAAGGTCGTTGACTTAGCATGTCCTAAAATAAACGCAGACACTCTCAATATATCCTTTAAAGTTTATAGACGAGACGGAACAAAGGCAGTTGTGCAGATACTACAACCCCATCAGGTTTCCGCTAGTACGGACGAACTGGTCGCAAGGATTACTTTTAAGTAGGTAAATAACACCTGTGATGATGAAAGGGCGTCCGCCCTGCAAAATCGTGGGAATATAGCACAATAATGGTTTATAGGAGCAGCTGGGCCTTGAGTAAGGCGTTAAGTGGCGGAATCTTACAGATCAAACAAAACTGTATTCTGAAACTGTGGCTGATAAAAAACAACGCTTGCACACTCACACACACAAAAACACGCACACACTCTATTTCTCTCTCTCGCAAAGTACCTACTTTTAATATAAGGTGTCAAAAGCTCTACGATAGTTTACGGTCTTGTGTGACGGCCGAGAGAGCTAGAGGTCACGTGACCAAGCCGAGCTGGCAGATTGCTATGTGAGAAAATACCCTACTTTACAAGATAGACAAGGTTCATTAACGCTGACGTGCCACTTGGTGTACTTTCAGTTCAGGTTTCACGCCATCATGGCTCTAAATCTCTGTGCCTGTGTCGTCAAAAGCTAAAGATCTAATAAGTAGGCTGGCGAGGCGTTTGAATCTATTTGTCTGATTGGCTTTGATCTTTATAGTCCTTTATGTCCAGGTTGATATGTCTAATATCCAACTTAGTAGCACGTCTGAGGATCACCAATACCACATCCAGAAGCAGGATTCTCGTCGAGATTTCAAATTATTCTTAAATCCTCAGGGCTAATGATGTACTACTACAACTTGTGCAAACGACAATACAACTCAAAGTGAGACTTCAACGAATTTCGCGGTTACAAAATAATTCGGCAAGGAAACCGACAAAAATATGTCGGAAATGTCGTGTGGATTATCACACCTGAAAAAAATCAAGAGTTTGACTTTTAAAGATTAACAAGTTTTGAGGGTTGATAAATCTGACAGGTGCTAGTAGGTGGCAGGGAGCGAGGAGAGCTATAAATAGCCCGCGACACACAAGTGACAGCAGCGTCAGAACAGAAATTGCATTATTATACCCAGGAAACCCTAGAGAAATTCGCACATTATTTCCGCAAAGTCGCTTAACCGACATCACGGGGAAATTGACGGGAAAACTAGGCAAATCTCTGTTGACTCGATCTGCAATACTAGAACAGAAGCTGCGTATCTCTGTCGAGAATTGATATATTACGAGGGCAATTTCAAATTTCTGATTAAAGAAGTAAAAGAAAATACGATACGAACAAAACAGACCTCGAAGAAGGATTGTATGATAGAACGTAGAACCAGTTGTCCTTATCGGACAAATATTCCTCCAGGTTCTGCTCAGACAGCTGGCTTAAGTGTTCCACCCTACATTTACCCCTGAGGAATTTCAGTTATTTCCCTAGTTCACGTCAATATGAACGTGCCAATTCCTGCTAAAGGATTCAATACTATATTTGGGACAATATCTACAGAGCAATTAGCGATCCGAATTTCGATAGGTCACCAGGCTAGGAGGCGTAAAATCGGCCGATACGTGACTCGAATAACTCAGCGACACTCAATTTACTGTCCTCCCAACAATTGACTGTTGACATGTCTGACTGAAGCACGCGCTTTTTGACCGGACGGAAATTCCGCCAAGTGGTGAGAAGTTAAAAGTTCGCACTCCCGGCTCCCTGCTGAAAGTCGGTTTTAAATTCCGGGCCGAAACTGCGGGAAGTATTTTTATTTTCCTAGAATTCAGATCGGTATTGTGAATACTCAAAATAACTGGTATTGGACTTAGGAGCCAGCCGATGATATTAAATTTAAATTACCAACACATGATTAAAATGCTAATTCTGAGGCGCGCAAGATGACAATCTCAATGCGTACTACACAATCTTCGGTTCAACGTAGCAGAATCCGCGCGCCACGCTACGTCGCGCGTTCCATAAAGTCGGACATTGCTAATTAGCAGGAGAAGAATCGAGTAGCTAAGAAAGCGAGCTGCGGATGTAGTTTTCAGGACCCTCTCAGTAATTCACATGGCATGGTAATAATGCAGCTGCTATGTAGACTATCACATTCCAGAACCAGATGTCCCCAAATGGCACTATTGTTAAAGTAAGTGGGCACAGTCGACTGCTATCCAGAGTAACTGAGGGTCTCTTTAAGGCGGATACTTCATGGCATTTTCTACCGGGTATTTCAACGATTCTCGTGTTTTGAGGCACGTTTTTATGTACATAGATTAGTGTCACAGTTCACCTACAATTCAGATTACGGTCTATAGCAATAAAATTGTTAGCCCTCTCCTTATCACAGCTTGACTAGGTAAGGTCAATGAGGGCAATTAGGGTTTGGTTTTCCGTTCTCAGAACAAGACGGAAGGTCGAACAAATACGCAAAAGCGAAATTGAAATCCTAATTTAATTACCTGAGGGCCTGAAGGGAACAGCAATCTGAGCAATCCGATGTGAATAGTTCTTTCCCTTTGAACTGAGATGCCTCGAGAAGTTTCATCTTAGCTGAAAAGGAAGTGGAAGAGTGAGAAGCCAGAATACTACAGGTACTCGGTTCTATGATCGACTAAGGAACACAGGTCATGATGAGACGGAGGTTGAAATTTCTAGAATTAAAGAGGTTGAGATTTAATCCAATCTGCTAGGAAGGTGGGTGTACAAGAAACCACGTGGGGTAATCTACCCGGCATACCCCATACCTCTAACAAACTGGAGGGAGATGACTGGAACTTAATTTCCTTAATTCGATGATGAATTGTGAAAGGAGAGTAATTAACACGCGGGTTTATCAGTGAGGAGATTGAAGTCGTGAAGGAGGTCGGTCTGACATATTCTATCCGAATTATACTCGACTTTTCAGTCACGTATTATAATGAACCCCGGACTTACACCCACGGACTTGAACCTCGGACTTACACCCACGGACTTGAACCTCGGACTTACACCCAAGGTCCTGACATAGCCCTACAGGTCGATCTTGTAGGCATGTAATACAGGCAGAAATACACCACCAAAAAACACGTGCGTATTTAGAGATATTTTCTAAAGTAGTCATTAGGATAACATAATGATAGTAACCGCTGAGCTCCATAAATAGCGTGACGCAGAATAAGAGGCTGCCGGTGTTGCGTGTGTAGATTGAGCGTAATGGAAAGTCTCTGTCTCTCCAGAGCAGCACTCAGATAACTATCATTAGCTAATAGTTACCACCCACTAATTCAAAGTTGAGACTAGCAGCTATATGCTATTGTAACTGATAAATCGTGTGTGTGTGTGTGTGTAGTGTGTGTGTGTGTGTAGTGTGTGTGTGTGTGTGTGTGTGTGTGTGTG
>JH155499.1:59860-70102 GCA_000226015.1 Mnemiopsis leidyi | reverse complement strand
CACACACACACACACACACACACACACACACACACACACACACACACACACACACACACACACACACACACACACACACACACACACACACACACACACACACACACACACACACACACAACCAGGTTTCTTGCTCTCTTGCACTCTCTCAAAGTTTTAAAATCTTTAATAACAAAGGCCGAGTACAGTTAATGGAGTAATTCCGTAAGGGGAGCACGAAACTTAGCGTTGGTAAGCCACTAGTTCGCTGTGTTGGAATCTACTTTTTTAACTTTTACCGTGACAACTGACGGACAGGCTTGTTTCAAACTTAGTTAGCATTCTCAGAGAAACGGTTACATAGAGCATGTTGTAGATATCACAGTAAATATATGGTGAAGTAATGTGTGGGAAATATTTACACAAAATACCTGGATAAATGGATTGTGACAATTTCCAGAATATATCGGCAGAAATATGCGGGAATGAATAAAATTGAAACTTTAAATACTTTAAAAGCAAAAGTTAAGAGTCTACAAAGTTAAGAGTCTACAAAGCAAAGTGTACTCAACAGTTAATACCTAGTTTACAAAATAAAACAAGCCAACAGTAAAACAAGTTGAAATTCCACCTGTTTCAACTCCTTGACAGTGCCGATGTACCACGGAATGTCCGGCTTGTGACTGTCCACATAAACCGTGTCTGCGAAAATCGAATTCTTTAGCGGTTCGGGTTACATCATTACTGTTTTGGTTACATCTTTACTGTTTAGGCTATAAAGCATGTTGTTAGTTGATACACTTTACTTCATATCTTATTCACTGTTCTGTGGATAGTTTGATCGTTAAGTCATTGTCAGTTTTTGTGTGATCTTCTTGGTTTGATATTAGCTAATAGTTATTTCACTAACTCAAAACGTCAAATCGCAGTTTTAGAAAGCTCCACGTGTCAGAATTCAAGCTATTGTAAACATATTTTCTCCGACACTAGTGACACAAATACCTCAGTTAGACCTAAGTTATCCATTCATGATATTCATCAGATGTAATCATATATAATTACATTATCTGATGAATTGACGCAAGAAATTAGACTTAACAGTAAACACTTGTATGAAGTATTTGTATTACAAGTCACAGCCGAACAGCTCAGCGGATGAATCTAAGTTCTGTAGACAGTTGCAGGATTGCATAAATTCATTAAGTAAAATTTGCGAATTATTTATGCAGATTACAAAAGTAAAGCGTTCATTACAAAGTTAGATGTACTGGTGTGTAAGAAAATTACAACTTTTGGACAGCAGCCGTCAAATTCCTTTTTTCAAAGTGACTATGAATGTACGGAGGATGTTCTTTTATTTTTCTCTTAATTGCTCGAGTAGGAACTAGGATTGATTGGGCCTTCATTGGTTTAGCATTATATTATTATAATCACATTGACAAGATTTGAATATAGCACTTGTTAGTTGTATCGAGTTAAGAGACAGTTTAATATAACAACCCTAGACAGTAGCCTCCTAGATCTAGAGTAATTAGGATGTTCAAAATCTAAAGAGATATTTCCAAGAAAATCCATGCCAGTCTAGTTGAAACAGCTAAAAAGATATATTTCAACTGACAACTAATTACTCAAGTACATAACTTTAGGAGAGAAAAAGCTTTATAAAAAACCATACCTCCAATGTAGTATTCTGTCCCATCGAAGCTACACACAAAGTTTTTCTTGTTACTAGATTTAGAAACGACCGATTTCTCCGACTTCTTGCACTCCGGTAACGACCCACACATCTTTCTGTCCTGAAAATCAAACTAAGTTCAGTGCCAGGAGAGGTTTGTGGTTATATGGCAATTTGACAATATGGTATAACCAGGGAACTGATATGAATCGAGTGCTTAATCGAAAAATTTATAGGAATACTTCACTCAGTTTCTTGTAATAACTTTATATAATTTAACAATTTCTTGTGATAACTTTATATAATTTAATGTTAAGATTCAAAATCTCAATATTTATTTAGTATGCTCGTTCTGTAGTAGGACTTTTATCAGACTTATAAGATCGTGACAATAACGTTAGTTTAAACGGATACGATATGAAACCTTGACTTCGATCTTCATACATCGAACCTAACTGAACAAGTAACAACCAATGAAATCATATGTTCGCATAATTTCCTCGGGAATATTTCAAAAAATTGGCTCATTCGAGAAATATGCGGTCAATTTAGCAAGATCTATGTTCATTTCTTCAAATATACGTTCATTTTCATCACGTTTTTCATCCTTTTGTTATGCCTGAATTATGGCCCATCAACAGTAGCATGACATAAATGATAATTCACAAAACTGCGTAAGAGCAAGATTTTTATGAATTTTCCTGACACACCTTATTATTGAAAACTGAGTACTATAATGAACAGCTCGTAATTCCAAACGCCAACATTCTTAGTAAGGACGCTTCTCTGAGAGAATATGAATCTGCAGCAGGTCTCATAAATGAAAACATAACATATCCATTCTAAGTATGGCTTTAGTTTTGGATGCAACAAAAATACCCCCTCTTTGTGTCGACACACAATGCATACTATGAACAATCCGGGCGATGTCTTTGGAGGGTTCAAGTCAAAGTTCTCACCGTTGATCTGTCCTCCAATTTAGTTTGTGTACATGCCCAATTTTGGCTTAAACATTTTATATTGAGTCCTTTATATTTCAATCAATCCCTATTTTTCATCTACATGCCAAATTTACAAAACACAAACGGAGGGCGTTATCTCATTAAAAATATTCAGAGGTTTCGCCTGGTTGACGACGAAAATGACCGTATTCTATTGAAATGAAAGTATATGCATTTTCTGCAAGGCAACAAAGGGGTACAGCAAATGAAAGGTCAAAAAGTCATAAATACTGGATTCTTGATATACTTTTTAATGAACGTTTGTACTATCTATAAATCTCTCAGACATGGGTCTCAGCCGGTATATTCCGAACAGTGAAATGACACACATATTCGTCACAGTGTCACGTGCGTCACATCCTCCGAAACTGAAGTTTGAGAGGCAAAACACTGCAACGTAGAACTTCCTAGTACATATTATGTACCAAGGGAGGCAGCAGGGTACATAAGTCCATAAGAAATGATACGGAATAGATAATATATCACTGCCGTTTTGTACTACGTTTAACTCATCACTTTGTCCCAAAAAGGATCCAATTTTTCCTCGGCATAAATACTGTTAACACATTATGATACGTGACATTTTGGGCCTTTTTAGCGGGCCCGTAAGTGTGCAGCCTGATGTAACTGAGGTATGGCGACCAAGCAGTTAACACTAAACTACGTTAACAAAGTTACAACCTAGTAAAAGCATTAGAATTCCGACAAGTGTACATTTTTCTCTGCAGCCCCTATCTGTATAATCATGAATACTATCAAGGCTGTTCTCAATTAGATAGTAATCGCTGCATATTTCGAGGCAATCATACAACAAGACAATTCTAATGACACTAGTGCATCATAACGCTAAATATTACCTTCTGTTACGCGCCGGTCTATATATATATAGAATTCTACCTGAGAGATTGTAAACAAGCCTATTTATTTCTTGATGATGAGCCTGAACACAATGTTTCTTTGGAGTGTTCAGCCTTGGGCTAGGGGATTTAACAAATCTTTCATAATTTTGACATAGAAAAGATCACATATCTTATTAAAGTGTTGGTTGCAGTACAGTCAAATGGTTTAAAGGGGTGGCACCATTGCACCAAAAGTTGAGAGAGGAGTAAGGACTTAACGAGATAACTAGAAGTCAAGGTAATCAAGGTTACGAAGACTTAACGAGATAACAAGGAGGTTACGCAGCCAGATAGTTTAATACCTTATTGAGATGCTGACTTAATGAACGTATTTAATATGGCTAATAGTTTAATAGACAGTGTACGTTAATAGTTCGGGAGTTAAACTAATAGACAACTAATAGACAACATGGTAATAGTTGAAGAGGGGTCTTCCAGTGGCTGATGGAGTTTGGAACAGAATTTCCAGGTTGTGTTATCCTCCATGTCAGTACTCATGATATGTTAAACTCCACCCATGGTGCTGTCTTATCTAAACCCAAACTTATTACGTAAGATTAACTGTGATATGTTGCTCGACGTATACCACAATACTTTGCTTGTATTTACTTCATCAACTTCTACCAGGGTCTCTGTCTGCCGACTCCTGATCCTGTCCCTGGACAGGGAGGTCTGCTGACAGAGGGCCTGGCGGACATGTCGGGCTTCTTGGAGAGTGCCGGATGCTGAAGGTATAGACATGAAGGTATCGGCATGAACACTGCAAAAGACCTTGTTGCCAATCGATAGGAGTGGAGACGTATAATACGCCGACGACGTGATGCCGGCAACTCCGACAACTAGGATGAGCGGCTATCACACAGATCAGTTACTGCATGTACATTGATATGAGAATCTCCGTGGCACAACTTAACCAGGTATAGATCACTTAATTTGAAAGCTGTGACCACAAGTATTATATGTAAGTTCTACCTAGTTTACTATACTGTAATAGGGGACATCTGAGGGTGTGCACTGGCCCTATGGTGAACAATGACAACATTTTGATAAATGACATAAACTTATTGTAATCACTGAAACTAAAATGCTGATTACACACTGTAACTTTTCATACTTGTACTGTCACAAAATTAAACAGCAAAGCTATATAGAAAAAGAGAATACCAGAAAACTAGATTATAATGCAATCATAAACTCACTTGACTACTTGATGAGCTTTCCGGGGCATTTTTGATCCTGTCACTGTTGCTTCTTTGTAATGCACGGGTTAGCCTCCTCTCAGGCAGCTCATCACCCATTATTTGTCAATCCTATGATTATATTCAGGTTACATTCAGATACTCCTGGAAGACACAGGCTCCCCAACTAGGGTAAGACAATTGGTCGAGATTCGTTGGGTAGAGGGTCTTAGTAAAGTCACCATACAAACACTTTTAGTACAAATGGTAACTGTTCAACTTATTTATGTGATTTAAAAAAAACTCAGGAGATGTTTATGTAACCAATCCCACACTTAGTATTGACAAAAATTGATAGTGATGATGAACAAAAATGGTGATTATGTTGACCCTTTAAATAATGGTTTCAATTATCATTTAACTGAATTGAGAAATAAATAAATAATATTTTTCACCGGACCCAGTTTTAAAGGGCTTATTTTAAAAAGTTATTTTACAGTGTATTTGCTACAAAAGGTATTCAATGCCAGTTAAAAGTTTAATTCTTAATGATTAGTTATTGCAGTTTTTATTTAGCAGACATAGTACTTTAATTTAATTGTCCACAATCGAGGTATATGATTATTTTAATATGATATAACGTTATAATTTATATGATTTAGGTCTTAGTAGGGTATGCAGCTAACAGAGTGGATCAGACTTGTATTATCCTCTGCAGCACAGAAGCTTCACTGATTTATATGTTTATTCATTCCTTATATTGCTGTGTAAAATTTGACTTTGTTTATTTATATCAATTGATTATAATATAATTAATTGATAATATAATATAATTAATTTCGATTAAAATATAATTTGCAGCACTCAGTTATACAGTATAACATTTGATAATTCAAGCATACATTTTAGACGATGGGGTGACATATGATCCTCATCCAAAACATCTTCAGGGCTATAAAATATACTCTGGAAGAGATTGCCCAACTAATTCTCAAGTCAAAAATTTATGATCAAAAGATCACACCACCAAAATGATAAATTGATAAAACCAAAATCACAAATTTAAGAATTGACCATAGATTCAGGTTACATCCCAGGTGTACCGTGTACCCTTACACAAAGTCTGCACTGCACTACACACCGCACACTACATGCTTTGTGCACAACTTTATTTTTTTCCAATCAACCATTCTTTAAACCAATCATTTTGGCAGTGACCTAAATTGTTCATATACCTACATGCACTCTAAACTTAAGCTTAGCTAATAGTTACTTTCACAAACTTGCTCAGCAGATGGAAACATTCTTAATTTCTCTTTTCTTTAAACCAATCTGAGAAGTGCGAAAAATTGGCTGCACACTCACCCTATCTAATGATGTGCTCTCCAGTTAACACCGTGACCTTTATTCACAGAATCGAAGCTGTTAATGAACTCAAGTAGTACTCTGCACCTCATAGAGGCAAACAGGTCATGCTCCTACATCTTTCAGCTTGGTTTGGTCCCATTGACTACTCTTACTCAGGTCTCACAAAGAAAGGCAATCTAGTCTCCAACTGCTCACACATCAATGATATTTAAACCAAATGGCATTAATTGGTCAGCTGACTGTTTTCTTAACAATTAGGATAGAACAGGACGTGGTTCATGTCATGTTCATAGTCCTTTACTCACTCACTTAAGTCTGGACTCAACTGGAGGCACACCAGCACTATCACACCATCTACAAACAGAGAACCTTTGAGTCTTGATTAAACTGTCCTGTTATTGCTGTTAAATAATCAAATATCAAATTTTACACAGCAATACACAATGGGGTACAGTCATTCCCCGATTTACCAGGCCCCGATTTACTGGGCCTCATTCCTTTCCTCCGAAATTTTACCTGAAATTTTATCTAAAATTTTTCTCGAACTTGATATGTGATCCCTTGCATTCCAGCCCTATAAACATATGACACACTAGCGTTACTCTGACAGCACCATGATAGCTCAACGACCTGGTGTTCTCGTATGTATCATGGTAGGCGTTATCGTACTGCTCAACATTGGTGCTCGGATAGTTGGATCTTGCCCTGTCAATGCAAGGATGCAATGTGATTGCATGAAAGAAAAAGAGTAGTGTCATGCGATGCACTATAAGTAACATAAGGTATCATACTAAGCTCTGGAACAATAGACCCAATACAAACTCCAGTATTTCCAAGGCAACTGTTAAATTTTGTTGTCAAAACTTACCTACTAAACATTGTTCCAATGACAAAAAGACGGTATATAGACACATAAGACGGTATATAGACTTATAAAAGACAATTTAGACCCAATTTCGGGCCCCAAATGGCACTCCCCCAATTTACTGGGTCCCCAGATTTACCATACATTTTTGCTTTCCCCTGAAAAGCCTGGTAAATCGGGGTATGACTGTAATACATAATTTAGTAAACAAAGATTTTTAGTGAACAAGATTTAAATTTAGGTTTAATGAGGCTTCTAAGCTGTGAATGATGTGGCAAATCAGATTTTCTCTGTTAGCAGTACACTCTGGTAAGACCTCGATCATAATATGAGACATAATAATAGATTCATAGGCAAAAATATCAATAGAGCTTAAAACAAATAACTGTTAAAATGGCATAAATCAAAATATTTACTAAAATAAAAACTGTTAAGAAGTCTAAACAAAAACCGTGAACATTTCAAACCCTTGGGAACTAGGATTAGTCACATGATGCTATGTACAAAATAGATTTCATCAAATTAAGAACTTTAAAAATAAGCCCTTGAAATTATTTGTATTTGTATTTGTATTTGTTACACCTGTACCCAGGCTTTTACAGTTATACTGAAGGGGCCCCTGGAAGATTCTAGATCTTTTAACGGAGACCCTCCTCATTTAACCCTCAATCACGGTTTCCCGGTCATTCGGCTGAGTCAACCGAAGAAGATTGCATAGGCAGATGCCCTTAGCGCACTTCTCTAGGATTGGTGGAACTGGGATCGAACCCCCGATCTTCTGCGTAGAAAGTCGGGTAAGATACCACTACACCACCAACCCATAAAGGTAAAACCATTTACAATAAGTCTACTTGCAGAAATACGGATGTGCTATGGGAAAGGAATATGGTCCAACATGGGCAACCCTCGCAGTAGGCTACCTAGAAGAGACCAAACTGCATCCTCAAATTAGGGGTCACTATCCGGCAGAAATCGCTGACAAGTTTGAAAAGGACTTCAAACGATCACAGGAGTCGACACTCTTCTGATAAATGAACACAACGATCTGATCCTTGAACTATTCAACAACCTACACCCCTATTTCAAGTTCTCATCAGAAAACTCAGAGACAGAACTCCCTTCCTAGACGTCCTCATTATGATAGAAGGCACTAATGTAGAAGCACAAATCTATCACAAGAAAACAGACTCTTTCAACTACCTGCACTTCGGAACCAACCATTTGTGGCATACAAAAGAAACATCCCACACTCCCTCGCTCGGAGGATAAGAGGAATAGAGTCAAAGAAAGGACACAGAATACACAGCTATTAAGTACTACGGAAAAGACTAGTAGCTAAAAAATGCCACGTCCGTTAATCGTTGATGCTCTAAAACAGCGGAATCAACACAACGGCTCATTATCATTGATCATTGAATCAAGGGCATCAGAATTGCAAAAGAGCAAACCAACATCACCACACTGGTCACTGACATCGGAACTTAACCACTTAAATCCTGGCAACATAATGGCGCCGCCATCCAAAGTCAACTTATCGCGGTGATACCCGACTCTCTCAGCTCAAAGCTGAATCGTTTCGATAAAACGGTAGACGGGTATAATCTCGTAAAAAAGTTAACCAACTTGCTACAACCAGAGCCCTGTCATGTCATCTTTCTCAAGATGAAATAACTAATAACGTCAACTTTTACATCCTTTTCCATGATGCTCTAAAAAACAACAAATTCAAGAAGCAATTATAAGCAATATTAAGTAATTCAAATCATTGATATTGTTAAGAAACAAATTTCGTTCATGCTTTATCAAAGAAAATAAATTGGACTGAGGTCTTCCAACTCTCTTTTTCTTATACAAACTATTGATAGCAATTCCAAGGATGTATAGGAAGGCCCATCTATTGGAGCTGGAGCCCTTTAACGCGTAAGCGCACTTGGTTAGGTGAATCAACCAGATTGATGGACATTCACTAAGTTCCCCACTTCGCTTCACGTCGTACATACATTGTTTTGACGATCAGACGAGGTTAAATATCCGTCTACCGTTGTGCGTTGAAATTCAGGCTGCGAGAGTCGGGTATCACCGCAACAAACATTGGACATTGCTCTTACGAGAACCCTTTTGCGCGCGTCGCGCGCGCCACCAAAAGTGGCAGCCGCCGCATGCGGTTTAAGCACTTGAGCTTGGTTAGATGAATAGCGGTGGAGGTGGTCCTAATCCCATCCCATCCTGTATTTGTTTGGATGTTGTTGAGAATTTTGTCTTTTTCACATCAATAGCTCGGTCTAATCTGTAATCATTGACTATTTCACAAAAAGCACCACGATCAAATTACACCGCCACGTGAAACCTACGAGACGTACTTTCCAAACATCTTTCACCAAAGATCTTGAAAATGAAAAATGGCACATAATTTCACCTAACCAGGTTGCAAGTACATATTTGCCACACGTTGCCTATTGTCGAGGTGTTAACCGATTCACATGACACGCGGCTCACAGCTTGCTGCTCTCTTGGCGAGCAAATATAAATTGATATCACTTCGTCAAGTTGTCTAGCCCTGCTGCCTCCGGCGCGCGCAGCATCTGGTAACCTTAAAACTTGTTTAACGCGCACTTTGAGTCAGAGTGGGAGCCTCCACATTTGCTACAGGCAAGATGCAGACCCTGGAGTTGAGGGGTGAGTGAACACAGGGGTGGCGGAATAAGGGGGCCAATGCACAAAGGCCATGGACCCCAACAGTTTGGATGGGGGCCACGGCCAAGGTATCATTTGGCCACCCAAAACTTCAATAAAACAATAAATTTAAGTTTCTTGCCATTTATTACAAAGCAACACGAAAATCTTGACAAAGTCAAAGTTTAGATAGTTGAGAAGCCCTGGAGATTCAGCTGCACCTCAATCTGGGTGGTAGCTAACGGGGCAAAGGGGTGCTCTTACTTTTCGCTTTTGGGCACACCAAAACGTTAGATACCATTTTGTGGTTCAAAAATACAAGCATATGATCATGCAGAATGGGTTGCAGATTCAGTTAAGTGAGAAGGAGTATTTTTGGAATGCATGATTCATAGCTGCCAAATTAGCATAGAAATTGATTGTGCAGTTGATCTCCACCTAAAGAGCAATACTTATAGTTATTCATGTTGTTAATATAGTTAGTTTGGATTTCATTAAGGTGAAGGTCTAATTTTGTATTCAAATTATTCACAATTTAGGGTAAATTCATATAGATACAAGAATTAAATAGAATTCATATCAATCTTATTACTTTATTGATTAG
>JH155499.1:46930-57063 GCA_000226015.1 Mnemiopsis leidyi | reverse complement strand
ATATATATATATATATATATATATATATATATATATATATATATATATATATATATATATATATATATATATATACTGGTTCGCATACTGGATCCGGCTTCTTGGATACTGCCAACATTCGAAATTATGCTTAGGTACTTGTAATTCAAAATGCACTTCAAGTGATGTCTATGGACAATATCTAACTTTTCAAGTGCAGCTTTAGTTGCTGCCCAACAACTTGAGTTATACATTAACACTGAGACAACTGAGGCTTTATACAGTATTAAACGTTTCTTAAAATTGATCTTGGTATCCCGAGCCTTCCTGTACTTATTGATTCAATTTAATTCATAAAATTTTGTAGCATTTTATTCACAAAGTTACATTTAATATTTAAAACCTACAATATTTTACCATATCCAAGACTGATTCTGTGCTGGATGCCTGCTTTACTGCATAGCATGGGACCAATTTTTATAGGAAAAGACAATTTTAGGAGAGTCCCAATTTATAGGCTCCACTCCGAAACAATGTTAGTAGTAACTAGTTTTGTGTTCTTTTTAAAACAGAATGTTTTCTTCACTTAATTATGCATTCCTTTGACTAGGAAATGCATTCAATTTGTCTGTGCTGATCAGTATTTGAAACAACTAATAAAGATATGAGGCGCAATGTCGGAATTGGGGCTATCAACAAGCAAAGGCTCGCCCGAGAGAAACTTGCACAGGTCTGTATTTTCTACATAACTAACAGTTTTACTGGATGAAAAATTGGGATCTCTCTACTCTTTTTTAAATACTTGTTTTTCTGTTGAATGATGAATGATGGGATAATTTTTTATAAGTGGCATCAGAAGCTAAGTTAAACAGTGTTTTTGTTATTCTGTTCGTGGCTTGAGTGAAAGACAAAGGATTTAATGGAAATTCATTGATATATTTCTGCCTTACTACACCGCCATCAGGACACTAAAAAGGGTTTGCAGACTATTTAAAAAAAGAATTTTTTACATTAAGACAGTGCTGAGTAGGGAACGACAATACCGTATCCCTACAGTGTATATTGAGCATATATGGTTTGCATTTTGAATTTGATTAGATTTGGTATAGTATTATTTTCCTTCTTAATACTTTTTAATTCTTACAATTCAATATGCTTCTCATTCTTTAAAATGTAACTTTTTAGTGTTACAATGACAGCGTAGTAACACATATAAATATATTGATGAATGTCCATTAAATCCTTTGTCTTTCACTCAAGTCAAAAAGAGAATAACAAAAACACTGTTTTTCTGTTTACTTTTGCATTATTGGACCTTGTCTTGAATTACACTACTTTTAAGACATTGAAAATTTTCAGAAAGGAAATGAAATTGCTGAGTTACAGTTGATGCAAGTGTCACAGCAGATGGATGTGTTCAAAAAGTCACTTGAGGAATTTGCCATGAAGTACAAAAATGAGATAAAGAAAAACCCAGAATTTCGGTTGGTTTTGCTTGCCAAAGCTAAAAACAGTAAAACCTCTATTTACCAGGCTTAGCTGGGGAAAGAGAAAAGGCCCCACCCGGTAGATCGAGGGGTATGGTAAATAGAGGTATGGTTTTAATGTATTGAGAAATATCGGGGGAAAGGGAGAAGGCCCGGTAATTGGAGGGACACGGTAAATAGATGCACAGTAAATTGAGGTTTCATTGTAAAGAAATGAATATAGAAGTCAACAGACATCACAACAATTTACATCTACTTGGCCCTTAAAAATTCTCGCTTTTAGAGAATTTAGTAATTTGAATGAATTCATTAGTTTATTATATTGCTGATAAATCAGTCCTGTCAGGCATTATCTTTATTCAAAGAAAAGCATTTAGTCTTCGCCTAATTTAAAGTGCCACACCAGCTCAACAGGACAGCCACTTCACTACTGAAAAGAACTTTTATTGCATTGTATGGAGTGTATTATAATTATCATGGATTGCGTTAATAGACCAACTTTGCCCTGACTTTCTATGAATATGGGGGTTCCATTCCCTGATCCGCCAATCCTAGAGGAGTACGCTTAAGGCATTTGCCTATGCAATCTTCTTTGGTCAACTCAGCTGAATGACTGAGAAACCGTGATTGAGGGTTAAATGAGGATGGTCTTTGTTAAAAGATCTAGAATCTTCCAGGAGCCCCTTCAGTACAACTGGAAAAGCCTGGGTACGGGTGTAACAAATACAAAATACAAATAAATACCACAGCAAATTTCAGGGCTCGTTTTCAAGTCATGTGCTCAAAGATTGGGGTTGACCCTCTAGCTTCATCCAAAGGATTTTGGGCTCAACTTTTGGGTGTAGGAGATTTCTACTATGAACTTGGCGTTCAGATAGTAGAGGTAAATTTTGCTGTAAGCTGGATACTAGTCAGTGGATGCAAAGTTTTCCTAAAGTTGTTCAACACTATCATTGTAAGTTTTAATACTTCAAGTCGTCATAATATCAGGTGTGTCTAGCAACACGGCCAACAAATGGGGGTATCATAACAATGGAAGACCTTGTTGTTAGACTCGGAAAAAGTAGTGGAAAGACAAGAAAAGATGTCCAACCTGACGATGTATTTAGAGCAATTGGCAAACTTGCTGTCCTTGGTATGTTTCAATCATCAATTAATGTGGTAATTTTAAAAAGTCACTTAGACTTATAATGCTAAACTTACACAACTGTTTATCAATACAATTTTTACTGCGCAAAATATTTCTAAAAACTTCAGCTGCTGTTGTTGTTAAAATGAAGTTTAGGTGATGAAGTTAACATAGAAATGTATTTAATAAGTTAATTATCATGTTTAAAGATATCCTGTCTTTTTTTTCTGTTAGTTAGCCCTGGGAGCTGGGATATACATATTTCATACGTCCCTCTTAAGACTCATATATGGTATTTATTGGTATTATCATTTGTTATTAGGTAGCTTTGAATCCTTTCAGTGTCCTGATTTTAGTCAGGCTTTCTTAGTCAGTCTACTTAGACGACTTTTTATTTCTTATTTTTTTCTTTCTTCTCAGCTTGATAGATGCTTGTATTCTGTATCATCTATCTCTATACTTTACCCATGAGCAGTTATGAAGTGAATGTAATGTGTATAGTACCATACCCATACCGATTACCGAGTCTTGTGTAATGTGTAACTAGGTTGTTCTCACTCTCAGTTGTACTGTGTCCATTTTCTGAGCCCTGATTCACAGGTGACGGGTTTAAGATAGTGAAAGTTGGAAAAGAGAACCTTGTTCAATCAGTTCCTGGCGAGCTCACAATGGATCACACCACTGCTTTGGATGTAAGTTTATAATGATGTTTAAAAGTGGCTTTCGTTTTTCCAACATGATGACGGTATTATGATTTTTATTATTTCTTGTTTCTCCATCTCAAAATTTTTGATCTTACTAGTATCTCACTTTAAGATTGCAAATAAAAGTGGAGGACGTCTAACGATATCAAGTTTAGAACAGATGGGCTGGCCAGAACTCAGAATTAATCAGACACTCGATAATTTAATGGACCAAGGTATGATCTGGATAGATGACGTTGACAGCAGTTATTGGGTACCAGCACTCTTCCACTGATAGAATGAACTTTATGAACATCAAGTTCAAGTTTCCTACCGCAATTTACTGACTGTCGGATTTCTAAAATTCGTTAAAAACGTATTTCAGTTGATAATGATAGCAAATTTTTATCACTTTATTGGTATTTGATTGTTCAGATTTTGTATAGAAAAATTTTTGAGATGAAACGGAATTGTCTCTGGATTATGATTGAGATGCAATTTGCTTTTATTTTATCATTATGTTGTTACTTTTTCTGAGGTTTGTTGTAAAAAACTCCTGTGTTGTCACAAACTTCTGCTGTACAGTACTGATAAGTGATCGTTATCCTTTTGATGTTTATGTTTCATATCCTTGTTTCAATAACTACACTTTGAAGAAAGATTACACATAACTTGCGATGGGGATTGGATCACATTCCAATCGTAAATCTGATAAATTTCTCTAACTGACAATGTATCACAGACCAACTACACATTTTCAAGAATAAATTGATAAATCTAAATATTCTCGCCGTAGTGATCCTGACCGACTAACCAGTACTCACACCACCTAGCGATGGTTAACACGTACGCTCTAAAGAAGACACTGCGGAGTCTAGCTACCCCGTACTTCGTCCTCAATATTGTAGCCTCCTTGTTGCATCCCATCTCCCGCTTTACTCCTGGCCTCTGCGAAATGATCGGGGACAGCTGCAATCTTGACTTTGTAGGTATCGCACTTTTTGTGCTGTTTTCTCGGTCGCAACTTGGTTTTAGATCATTTGTTGAGGTCAAAGGTTTATGGTAAAACCAAAACCAAAAGTGTTACATAAGTATAGTTCAATTAAGGTTTCAATCACTAGAAACTTGGATTATTTCAGTACGAAGTTGAAATCTACTTTTTCGTGATCTGCGTGGTTGCAATAAAAAACCGACGTTGTGTGAGTGTTGAATCCTATCTCTCGACCTTCTTCCTCTTTGCAAAGGCTGGGGCAGCGATTCTCTTCTACAAGATGAACATTCAGTTGTCTATTTGGTACATCGTTCTTTGTATTGGTAAGTGTTTTATAGCATTTTCTATTTTTGTTTAATATTTTTTGTTTGTAGATTTATGTAATATTGCATTTTGTTATTTAACTCGATACAATCTGGAAGATATCTTTCATTGAAAATAATAATGTCGTTGACTAATAACACACATTGCCATGAAATTAATTACATTTAAATTTCTCCCATACTTATCTTGTCCGTCAAATAATATATTGCAATGCTTCCCTGCATCTGGCCGCAGTCCAAGTAGCGTCGGAACACCTGGGAGTGGTAACACCATAAAACCGTTAAGTGCCCGTCAGTACTACATTACTTGGGGTCGGTTGTTGTGGCGGTTAAAGGATGCATTGCTAGTTGTTGCTTTTGGTGGCAGCATTGCCTGCAATTTTTTCTTTTTGATTCTCTCTTGTGTGTTACTTTCTTGTGTTGATGTTGCTGTCAGTGATACAGCCGTTCTGCAAGTAAATAACTAAATAACTTCACATACCTGGGAACGACAATATCTAGTGATGGAACTATAGATCGAGTCCTATCGGCACGGATTCAGATGGCTTCAGGTGAATACAACCAGCTCAGTAACATTTGGAAGAACCGCAATATCCAAACTAACGCCAAAATTCGGATAATTGTAGCAGCGGTTCTCACAATTTTATTCTATGGGAGCGAGGTATGGAACACCAGACAAAAGCATATGCAGCGCTTTGAGGTTTTTCATCAACGCTGACTGAAGAATTCTATTTGTAAAGTGGATCTATAGAATCAGCAATGAAGAAGTTCTGGGACGGGCAAAGATTAACCCGGTTGAACGGTACATCAGTGCAAACCGTCTTCGCTGGTTTGGAGATGTCGTCGTATGCCGGAAACCAGGCTGCCGAAATACTTACTGAATTGGACACCTGCTCACGGTAAAAAATCTCGTGGGCATCCAAGAAAAACCT
Source organism: Mnemiopsis leidyi (assembly GCA_000226015.1). NCBI lineage: Eukaryota > Metazoa > Ctenophora > Tentaculata > Lobata > Bolinopsidae > Mnemiopsis > Mnemiopsis leidyi. The sequence goes on along the minus strand of JH155499.1, from coordinate 51,539 downwards.
GACAGAAATTATCTTGGAAGATGCAGCACTTTTCACAGGAGATCCAAATATTGTGCTTGATGAGTTGATAAGGTCAGAGAGTTGGCAAGGAATCGCAAACAGTGGTGCGAAATAAGCGGCAATTCCTTGGTGATTGAGGAGACCTTATCAAGTACAAGTTAGTATGATATATTGATCAAACAGCGATAGAACAATACAATATTGTCAATGTATACAGCAAACACAGCACTTAAAATAATGATGTTTATCCATTTTTCATTTACATAATCTTCTGGGAGTTTGGAAAGCAGGTTTTCCCCGACTGCTATACAATTTAAAACACATTTTAGAAACTTGATTAGCTCCATCGCCTCAGTTTATCTAAGATTTAAATCAATATATGCAATTTGTTGCAAATATCAAATTTGTCTCACATTGTCTCACTTTATAATCAAACCTCATAACAGTACCTTTTTGGTTTTCACCACCGTATAAATAGTAATATCTACACAGTGCTATTTACCCGCTCCTTTTAAGTACACCGTCAGCTATTTGAGGGGAAGCAGCTGCAAAGTAACGGACTCCTCTTATCCACTGTAATTATAGAATGTCATGTTCTTCAGGGTTCGTTCTCTGATTCTTTTTCTTACACATATCTCCTATCATGATCCTTAGATCACGTGTCAGCAAACACACAAAGACAGGATTCCAGGCAGAACTAAAGGTAGGAATGAATGTTTTCCCAAAAAATGTCATGACGTTAGCATCTATGGGGGTCGCTTCGTTTTCATAACTACCTTGACCCCTATGCCAGGAGAAGAAATCCACTGTCAAGAACAAGGGGTAAGCAAAGTTTGGTATCGTCAACATCATGATTTTCACAAACTCAGAGCGGGCCCTCGACACCTCGAGATACGAACTGTTGGACAGGAACTGAATTATTGCGACCACTGCAAAAGGACCAGGGATAAAAAATATGATATAGGTCACCCAGACAACCACTTCCAGGCTATTCTGATAGTGTATAGCCAGGCTCCACGCAGCCCAAGTGGGTGGCCCTATGTAGTCGGGTGAGAACGCGACAAGAAACTGGAGCAAACTGTAGAGTCCCAACAGTGCGGAAACCAGGCGCAGGACAGGACCCTTAGGTATGGTGGTGTTGGGACGCGTAATTTCCACCGCTCCACATATCAAGATAATGTTGATGAGGAGACCACTGAAGCGTGAAAAGGTGGAGTAGACGAAAAATGCACAACGCTCGTTGATGGATGCGTTGTGATTAACAGGACGTTCTTCCTGAAGCATGTACTGCGCGGCAGCGAGGGGATGCCATAAGTTCACGACAAAGTCGCAGATTGCCAGGTAGGTGTACAGGGCGCAAGATAGGTTCTTTTTGCGGCTGTGGTAGAGAAAACTGAGTGGGTTAAGAACGATTGAAAGAAGAAACAAAACGATGAAGGAAATTCCGAACGTCACATCGAGCATTTGTTGGGAGCTGGCATCCGGGTGTGTGGAGTTGTGCTCGTAAAACAGGGACATTTTCTCCTGAACAATTTACATGGCAGACTTAGCTTCTACTGAAAACATTGTTTAGTTAGGAGAATATTGTTAGATAATAAAGTTATGTGAGCCGGCTACGAATAAAGTTACACAAAAAATAGTGTACAGAAAGGTACATTAATTGGTAAATCGGTAATCTCACAGTAGAGGCAATAATCTCAACGATTTTTCTTGGCTAGTAAAAAACGGAGATAAGTATAGTGCATAAAGAACAGCCAGCTAACATGGGACTTGACACCTGCTTGAGAGCTTACGAAAAAATATAAATATAGGAGACTTATAGGAGAAAAATATAAATATAGGAGACTTCTAGCAATATAATTATTTGAGAATTGCGTGATCATATACTCATAACTCATAACTACGTAATTTACGAAAAGTATACTGTACGAACCCTCTCGAGAGATGATTTGATGTAAATATATTACAACTTTCTCTCACGAGGATTCAGAAAAGATAGTTTATATAATTAACTACCGGATGATGTATATCTTTAGAGGTCTAACAACGATACTTGATGTTTTATTGACTGTTAAGTTGGGCATCTCAAGTCATCGCAGAACGAAGCTGAAAAGTCGCTGAATTATACGAAAATAAGCTAAGCATCATGATTATCGAAGCAAATGTAGTCTATTAGGGCCGAATAATTGGAGAACAAGGTGCTGCGATAGTGCCACGAACAAGTGCGAGTAACTGGGCTGGTGATGCCCGGAAAACAGTGCTGATAAAGAGCTAATGGGAACGGAAGTGCCGCTGCGGAGCGCACTCAGCTTTACAGCTAACGTGTCTACTGCGTGTGTGACGTCATCAGTAGAGTGTGATGTACACCAGTCGGTGTAATGAGATGTGATGTGAGATAAGTCTACACCGGGTAGTTACCTTAATGCAACACCTTGACATTCCTATCTCCATACTTGAAATTAATTTAATTCGTCCTACCTTCCTATTCTACTGTAATCTATTTTTAGTAACAGCAAGAAGAAGGTCGGTAGTCAAGGCCAGACAAGCCAATGTAGGTAGACAAGAGAACGGTTTAACAGACGTCAGACACTGACGCTATTGTGTGGTACAATACTAATGTTCGATAATCAGTTAAACAATCAGCTATCCGACAAAACACTACCAGGCTGGATGAGAAGAGATCCAGCTCAGAGCTCGATAAGTTATTTACGAAGAATGCGAGTAATAAAAGTCACGTTCTAGAACTCGATAAGTTCTAAACTATCTAAATTCTCATCCGACAAAGGGTATCAAACTGACAACTCATTTAACAAGTTTTATCAGGTTGACTAAAAATCGTCAAGACCACATCAGCCACGACTGTTGACTTTCCCTCCTGAAGTTGCTAACCCAACTGTTATTGCATTTAAACGTACACCTATATTAATTGTTATTATGAATAGTTTTACTTTATTATATGCCCACTGCCCATTTTTAAGGGCTTATTTCTACAGTTTTTACTCCGATAAAATTTATTTTGTACATAGAATTATGTGACTAATCCCAGTTCTCAAGGGTTTACAGTTTTCACAGTTTTTGTTTAGACATCTCAACAGTTAAATTATGTTAGTAAATATTAGGATTTATGCCATTTTATAATCGTTCACTTTAAAGTCTATTTATATTGTTGCCTATTCACCTATTATTATGTCTCATATTATAATTAAGGTCTTACCAGGGTGTACTACTAACAGAGAAAATCTGATTTGCCTCATCCTTCACAGCTTAGAAGCCTCATTAATTTATATTTTACCCCTTTGTGTATTGCTGTGTAAAATTTGATTTTTATTTATTTATTTGTTCTACACCCACTCCAAAGCTTGCTGTTGTATAATTACAACAACTCAATAATGATGCTTGTTCCACTCCAACTCACCAGCCATGCTTGTTCGAAACCAAAGTTTGCTGTAATGTAAATATAACAACTCACTAACAATGCTTGTTCCACAATTAGCTTGCTGTTATGTAATTACATTAACTCACTGACCATGCTTGTTTCACACCAAAGCTTGCTGAAATGAAATCATAACAACTCACTCACCATGCTTGCTCCATGACACTCATCACTCACGTATACACATACCAAGTTCGGGCTGAATATATATAATATGTATAATATATCATTATTTAAGCAATTTTGGAGGTCACTTTGCAAATACTCAAACTCAAATGTCAAGTCGAAATACAAGTCATTTATATTGATTTCTCCCCGGGCTGGACAGACCTTGGTAAATATATCGCTTTAATTTATCGATCTCACCAATGTTAATTGAGTTTGAAACTTTAAGTTGGAAACTAGTTTTCAAATCAACAATTTAAGCAGTTCTTGATACCAACAGATTCTTACTGTCGATGATTTCTGTATTACAAAGTTCAAGTAACAAGAGTTGTGCGTTTAAGGTTTAATAAACTTTCAAATAGCTCCAAGTTACTATGTATAGCACTTATCGACCGCTCCACTGGAACACTTTTTTCTTCTTTACACCCAAGCGTTCTATTTCTATAGTAAGTAAGTAAGTAATAATTATGACATAACATCATCACATATTATATCTATTTAAAATTTCAAAGCACTCAATGGAAAAAAATAGGAAAACCTAAAACTTCCCATCCACATTTAAATATAAATAAAAAACTAGAAATAAAGAGAAATGCTAGCTATACTTTCCAGTAGAATTAAGATTAATAAAGCGATTTTTTGCAACAAACGGATCGGATAAAAGATACTCATTATGTTTCTCTTTGTGTTTAACATAATTCGGGCCTTCAATTCTCCCAACAACTTCACTTGACACATTCCAAAAATGAAGAACATTAACTACATTTTTAGATATCATATCTTTCTTAAAACTCTCCAGCCCAATTTTAAAGTTTAACACAGATGTAGAAAGTTTAACTTCTGGAGGAAGCTTGTTCCAGAATGGAATAACTCGCTCCGGGAGAAAAGAACTCTGGAGATTCCTCAATTTAGTAGCACTCTTACAACATCTATTGGATGACACAAGATTGAGACCAGATCTGCTCATTTTGAACAAACCTTGCCCATACTCAGTCAAGCCACTAGTTGCTT